>WWET01000592.1:66226-87107 GCA_011038615.1 Limnodynastes dumerilii
TAACTCACAAGTACATCAGAAATAGATCCAACATTTCAGGATTTTAATGCAATCCTGTCATCAGGGATACAAATTACCAAGTGAAAAAACAGAGTGATATAAGTACCTTAGGTCCATAGCACACGTGTTCATGCCCGCTCACAGGGCGTCCCCGGTTGTCGGAACGATGCGGCAATCCGGAGGCGTCCCGTCGCGGCCAAGGTGAGCGGCCATGTATGATGATGCATAGGATACAGATGTAAACAAAGATGCATGAAAAAAGTAGATACAGTGAAAAAAGGTGCAACATGGTCCGTGAAAAACAAAATAACGATGTCATGGGGATGCAGATTGATAAGGCAGTAGACTAGTGCGTGAACAATGATTACTGATACATATAGAGATAAACATTAAATGATAAAATAAAGTGATACACAAAAAAATCAGTTAAAAAACTCAATATGTTCAAAACCTGCTAGAACAAAGAGGTGCGATCACATAAAAAAGATATACACGTATTGAAAAAATACGATCACCACAACGTGGTGGAAACACAATAATTCGTAAGAACAATGGTATTGGAAATGAAATCTTAATATGAGTACACTTAAATATAGAATTAAACAGGGCACAGTGCACAGATGTGCCCCTAGTCAGAATTGATCAAAGTCGAATATCGGCCTTCATATGGCTGGTACGTCCACACCAGGGACAGATAGTAACCAATTCTATCGATACAACTCTAATATTAGTAGGTATGTACTAGAATTTTTAAAGAAATAGATTAGTGAACCATACAAATGAAGGACCCAAACTTACAAGAGGCAGGACGGAACGTCTAAACGGGCAGCAAAGACACTGGTGGACAAAGGGTAAGGTGGTATAATATGGGCTCAAGCATGTAAACCAGCATGTAGTTGACTATACAAGTAATCATAAGCAAAAAACATCTGTACGGTGGGCAGGAACCCATCAGAACCTGATGGTAAAACCTGACCACCTAGAACATAAAAATATAAAATTATATTGCTGAAATCAGCTGGACTTACAGCTAACACACGTTCTTACTGTCCCAAATGTCACCCGATCCAAAGTCCCAAAAGACAGTGCTATACCCGATAGTAGGAAAAATACATACATAAATTGAAATATTATATGACATGGATGGAAAAACGTCCCTTAGGCAAGGGGTACATACGTATTGGCAATTTCTTAGACATGAATAGTTACTGGATCAGAGTTGCAGTCAGCAGTGGTGCATTTAGAGTTCCAAATCAGGTAAACTCGGACAAATTAAGTAAAACATGACAAATTAAGGAGTTCATTTAATCCATTAGGTGACATGGTGTTCAAATGAATTATCCACCTTGATTCACATTGCAGAAGTTTTTTGTCTCTATCTCCTCCTCGTCGTAGTGGGGGTATAGTATCATTTATCCGATGCTTCAGTGTGGCTAAACTGTGGTTTGCCTGTAGAAAGTGTTTTGCAACAGATTGTTCAGATGTGCCTTTAGAGAGTGCTTGTCTGATATTCGAACGATGGAGTGCCATGCGTTCTCTGAATGTTCTGCGTGTCTTACCCACATAACAGAGGCCACACGGGCATTGGATAAGGTATACGACAAATGTCGATAAGCAGGTTAAATGAATTTTAATGTAGATCTTCCTACCAGATTGGGGGTGGTTATAGAAAGATCCCGTTTGCATGTGCCTGCACGTAGTGCACTGGAGACACTTGAAGCAGCCACTTTTCAAATTGGAGGGAGGTCTGTTAGTCACGTCAGACTTCACTAGTAAGTATTTTAAGGTGGTTCCCCTGCGATAGCAGGGCATGAGAGTGCTTTGTTTGAGGTTTGATAGTCCTGGGTCCTGGGACACTAAGGGCCACCACTTCCTGTGCACTGTGTTGAGATGACGGCTCCCTGTGTAGAACTTCTGAACAAAAGGGATTCTATTGGAAATATAAGTCCGTTCCCTGGATTGTAAGGCTTCATTCCTAGGGATGTTGGAGATGGAGTCTTTGATTTGTAGTAATCTTTGGCGGTCGTATCCTCGTTCTTGGAATTTATCAACCATCATTAGCATCTGAGTCTCCCACTGTTCCTTGTCTGATACTATTCTATGCACTCTCAGCATCTGAGAGTATGGAAGTCCAAACTTAAGTGCAGGTGGATGGTAAGAACTTGCGTGGAGGATGTTATTTCTGTCAGTGGACTTGGTGTACAGATTAGTACTGATAGTTCCATTTTGGATGGTAATCTGTACGTCCAAATAGTTGATGGTGTTAGGATGTGTCACATAAGTGAACTTAATTGGATTCTCCATTGTATTGAGATCGTTCATCATATTGATAAAGTCCGTTCCATTTGTTCTCCAAATAAAGAGGAGATCGTCAATATACCTGCAATAATAAATACAGTGCTGTAGAAAAGGTTCGGAATTATACAGGAATGAATGTTCATAAAAATCCATGTATAGGTTGGCAAATGCGGGGGCCACTGAGGATCCCATCGCACAGCCCGTGAGATGAAGATAATATCTTCCATTGAAAAAGAAGTAATTTTCTTTTAGTGTTTTCTCCAGAAGTGTTAGAAAAAAAGACACCGGTGGGCCGGTGTATAAAGCATTTTCTGTGATTTTCATGCGTACAGCCTGCAAACCCTCCCCATGGGGGATTGAGGTGTACAGGCTGCTCACATCAGCTGTAATTAATGTGGCTCCTGCTGGAATGTCAGTGATGGAATTCAAGTGATTGAGGAGATCTGTAGTGTCCCCTATGAACGATCTACAGTTCTTGACGATGGGTTGCAGAAAAAAGTCCAAGTATTTTGAGATGTTATGATAAATAGACTCTCGGGCAGATATGATGGGTCTACCCAGGGGTGCTATCAAGGATTTATGTACCTTAGGTACAGTGTAGATAAGTGGTACTTTGGGGTATTCGGTTGTCAAATATTCCTTAATTTGTTTAGAAATATGTCCTTCTTCTTCTGCCTGTAATAATAAGGCTTCCAAGTCCTTTTTGAAGGGCCCTGTGGGGTCACCACTAAGGAGGTTGTATACCGTTGGATCTGCGAGCTGACGATCAATTTCTCTGATATAGTCAGCCCGGTTTTGGAGGACTATAGATCCCCCTTTTGTCCGCGGGCCTGATAATCACTGTGGAATCTTGTGATAAATCCTTGAGTGCTGCTCGTTCAGAGTTAGGAATGTCATTTACCTTTTTGCAGGTTTTTTCTGTCTCATTGATGATCCTAATAAAGGATTTAATTGATGGATTTGTTGAGGGGGGATCAAACGAAGAGGGGGTTCTAAAGGGATTTAGTATAGGAGATGATTGTTCAGCTGCTGAGCTATTAAACCATTCTTTTAGCTTAAGCTGACGGTTTAGTCTGTTAGTATTGATTCTCCAGTCCACTGGGTCATGATGTGTAGTTGGCACGAATGATAGTCCCTTGTTCAATACTGTCAGATGGTCCTTTGACAGTAGTTTAGATGAGAGGTTAAATACTAGTTGTGGATCCTTGGTCTGCCCCTTGCCCCTCTGGTTCTGCCTGCCCCTCCGTGTGTACCTGCGTTTCCGCGCCCCGCTTGGGCGCGGGTGTTCACCCCTAAAGGGGGCTTCTGTGTTGTGGTTTGAGAGGAGGATGGTGTCTGTTCAATAGATGATTCTATTTCACTGCCAGAGGCTGTGCTACTCTGTTCGAAGTCCGTCTGAGGAGCTCTCCTATATCTTATTTTTCTCTTAGGTGCTGGAGGATCAGTGTTATTGAGCCAGCCGTAGACTCTAATGTCAGCATAATCTCTATTGACAGTTGTTAGTTTGTTGCGTTTAAATGCTACAAGGTTACTTTTATATCTGTCCATTTCTGTTTGGAGCTTAGCATACCAGTCAGTGCTGGTGTCTGTAGTTAACGTTGCTCGGTGCTGTGTATCGAAGTCTGTGATCTTATTTTTGGCATCATTCATAATCTCCTTGCATTCACCAATCACAAGTAGTATCAGATCCATGCTGGATTTATTAAGGATGGATATCCAACGTCGACAAAAGTCTGGGTTTCATCACCCAATAGTGGGAATGTTAACACGCAGACCCCTTGGTATCTTTCTCTCCTTATGGTATTCCAATAGGGTGATGCCATTAAATAAATAGTCCATCTCCCTCTTTTTAAGCTTGGTCAATTCACGGTATAGTTCCAAATTAGTAGCTTTGCCACCATGTTCAAGCCATTGTTCAGTAAATCTAATGTTTTCGGCTTCCGCGTCAGAAAAGGACAGAGTGTCCGTAATTGAGAAATTGAAATGGGGCAAATAAGCTCTCTGTGTGTCGTCTTCTCCATGTTGTATAGGAGGTACTGGTTGTTCCCCAGCCATAGTATTCCGTTTGACGGTGCTAGGTTAGGATGTATGGGGTGGGAGGGTGCTTCCACTAGGTGTATAAAGCACCAAAAATATATTTGTATGGTTTGAGTGGCACTCCTCACCGGCAGTTTATATGCACCCGTGCCTCAGCTGGATCAAATATATGTCCAAAATATATAGCAGTGGATGCTTGGCACTGGACGGCTGTTCAAATAACTCACAAGTACATCAGAAATAGGTCCAACATTTCAGGATTTTAATGCAATCCTTTCATCAGGGATACAAATTACCAAGTGAAAAAACAGAGTGATATAAGTACCTTAGGTCCATAGCACACGTGTTCATGCCCGCTCACAGGGCGTCCCCGGTTGTCGGAACGATGCGGCAATCCGGAGGCGTCCCGTCGCGGCCAAGGTGAGCGGCCATGTATGATGATGCATAGGATACAGATGTAAACAAAGATGCATGAAAAAAGTAGATACAGTGAAAAAAGGTGCAACATGGTCCGTGAAAAACAAAATAACGATGTCATGGGGATGCAGATTGATAAGGCACTAGACTAGTGTATGAACAATGATTACTGATACATATAGAGATAAACATTAAATGATAAAATAAAGTGATAAAGTGATACACAAAAAAATCAGTTAAAAAACTCAATATGTTCAAAACCTGCTAGAACAAAGAGGTGCGATCACATAAAAAAGATATACATGTATTGAAAAAATACGATCACCACAACGTGGTGGAAACACAATAATTCGTAAAAACAATGGTATTGGAAAGGAAATCTTAATATAAGAGTACACTTAAATATAGAATTAAACAGGGTACAGTGCACAGATGTGCCCCTAGTCAGAATTGATCAAAGTCGAATATCGGCCTCCACATGGCCGGTACATTCACACCAGGGACAGATAGTAACCAATTCTATCGATACAACTCTAATGTTAGTAGGTATGTACTAGAATTTTTAAAGCCACACACTAGAGTGATTACACATTTATCGTGGATTAGGCCAAATATCACTCTAGTTTGTGGGAAAGACTTTTTTTTTTAACTGATAAAATCTACAAAAAATGCTTATACCATAAATCACAATTCCGATTGATAATCGAACCCTAATCTCTTGCCTTCTCTCCCTCTGTGTAAAATAACAGACAGCACTGCTAAGGAGTTCTCTGATAGTTACACAGCTGCCAATAGTATTATTGAGATGTACAACAGATCTTGGCTCTGGCTATATTTATGAATGTGAAATACTCTCTAAGCTGCTCTACATATAAAAACACCACAATTGGACAGCGGTTATTTATTATATTTCTGTGCCACTTCTACGAATAATCGTTTTTCATGATTGGGATTATAAAGACTGAGTACTCATAAGAGTTATTTTAGTGGTCATACTGGGGTTCATATTTACAATATTGGACTTAATTTCTAATTGCTTATTTACTTATATTTTTGTACTTTAATAATTTTATAGGCTTCATTGTTCAGCTATTTGAACAGGGATACTTAGTTCCAGACCGTCCGGCCAGATCGTACCTCTAGCGTGGTTTTTTTTATTAAATAGTATAAATTAAATAAAAATGATATGTTTGTGTAATTTATATATTAGGTGATTATTTTTTGATTGGATCAAGACGCGCTTTTTATTTGTTTTTTGGTTCTATGGTTATGGCAACACAGATAGCCATATATTTTAGGAGCTGCCCTGACCCGTCATAATTTTTAATGATAAATTTAAGAGAATTATTTTTTATTATTACAAATTCACCATAGGTAATACAGACATTAGCAGCACAATGCAATGCAAGGGTCAATGTACAGAATTATTTTTCTTTAATAGGAGTGCTAGATTTGCCATTAACATTAAACCCCTTTTTCAATTTGTGGACATGGTTTAGTGGAACCTGGGCATGTTTTGACCCTCTTTGGTTATTCTAAATGTTGGTAGCTATGAATATTATAACAAATAAACATAAAATAATAACAATAATAATAATATTAATAATATTATTATAAATCCTTGCAAAACATGCCCCTTGTCTGTTTGCTATAAAATATGAAGCAAACACATAAAAAAATGCATCCAAAGGAACTCCTCTATTAGAGCAGACACTATGGAAATCGCCTTGCGCGCTCTTCTGTCCCTCCCTGCTTGCCGTACTCAGCCGGTTTCAGTTTGGAGTCCGGTACACGTAATCACTCTCTGGCTGATGCGTTGTCTGTAAGCGGCTGCTGCGGAGCACCAGCATGGACCGGGGAGGGATGAAGCACCGGGAAGGGCGCCCGGAGATGAGCGGTTACAGTGTCTACGAGGAGGAGAATGACAAACTCGCCGAGAGCCTACGCGCCAAAGCGAGCGCTCTGAAGTCGGTGAGCATTGACCCTCCCGGCGCCCCGTACAAGCGCAGGCCAACGGGGGTCTCTGAGCCAGGACTACAACTCCCAGTATGCAACGGTGGAAGCCAGCAACTGTCAGAGGCGCGCAGGAATCCTGGGGATTGTAGTTTTGTCACTACAGAGGCTGTGGATGGATTCTTTCATCTATTTCCAGCTGTCGTGGCACTAGAAATCCCAGCATGTTTATTTACCATGCTGGGTGTGCTCTGACATGACAGCTGTTCACTTTAACTCCTATGGAATGAATTGTCACCTTTAAACTCACATGCTGCCCTCCACTTGGCATAATTCTGGGTTATAGACTAAAACATTGGTCTGTTATTGAGGCTGTTGGTCTCTATATCGTTTTCATTTATTCAGCTGGTTTTGGAAGTAATATTTCACCTTTTCTACATGCCACCATCTGTTTTACATAGTTTGATATTTATTTTATTAGCCAACTAGTTGTATGCGAGTTAGTATAGTTTATATACTAACATATATTTAAGTAAAACAACAGACACCTGGGTATTAGCATTGACAATTTCATCTAATTCAATTAACCAAAAGTCTACTGTATGTAAAATTTAACTGGCAGCGCAGCTTACGTGAAATTTAAAGACTAGATTTCCAGGTTTCAGGAGTACTTACAGATATTTTTTTTTCTCTCTAGCTTTCTATCGATATTGGAACAGAAGTAAAATATCACAATAAATTTCTGTCTGAAATGGTGAGTACATTGGACTAGGGGTGGAAATAGAGAGGCAAAGTGTTATACCAACTTGTGTTTGTGAAGTGACATTGTAGTGAATATGTGGCTTCTAAAGGTCAGAATTTGAATGATTTTCTAAGCTATTCTACAACAAGGTATTACCAGCTGCCTGTTTCTGCATAGTCACATCAAATCCAGTCAGCAAAATGTATACAGGGCTCTAACCAAATTTGATAGTGATAAAACTCTCTATAGGGCCGTTCACTCTCAGCCATTTCCGAACTGGGATAGCTTTCATCTGTCCCTAATTTGCAATACGAGCCTTCGCAGCAAGGAATATCAATGCTATAAAGCATATCTGTCTGTTTATCTATTTATCTGCCCCAGGTTAACCTTAAGGTAGGAATCTTAAAAAGCGCTATATAAAAACCTGCGACAGATAATTTACCCTAGAGTGTCGATAACATCTCTAATAGTAGTAAACAAATAAAAATATGAGTAAAAATAAACAGTGCTGGACAAACAATCTATATTAGTAAATACTCAAAGATAAAAAAAACATATGGGTATAGAAACCGTGAATGTTCATGGGAGAAGCGGCATACAGGTGAAGTATTAGTCCACAGCGTATTAACCAAGAGTTAAAGTGTCCACTGCCGTTCAATCTAACATCTCTAATAGTAGTAAACTAATACAAATATGGGTAAAAGTAAACAGCGCTGGACAAACAATCTATATTAGTAAATACTCAAAGATAAAAAAAAAACATATGGGTATAGAAACCGTGAATGTTCATGGGAGAAGCGGCATACAGGTGAAGTATTAGTCCACAGCGTATTAACCAAGAGTTAAAGTGTCCACTGCCGTTCAATCTCTCATCCGCATACATACATTGGATAAAAGAGAAAATAGGGATCAATAAACAAATAAAAATGATGTTAGACCTGCAAGTCTTAAAATCATGAGTTTACTTGATACAAATTTAAAAGCAGTGACACAACAACACAGAATGAAATAAAAATCTAAGTTGTGTGGTAAACAAATCCTCTACCGAGATTAACAAGCGTCCTGGAAGAGCTGCAATGTGTGTTCGTCCAGGCAGCAGGTGGAGACAGGTCCCAGGGCACCGGATGCACTACGGCAGGGAGAAGGTACAGCACAGCTGATTCAAAGTCCGTAAAACTACGGATTTACCTGCCTTTAGTGGTAAATTGTCTGAGTTTATTAGGCTAGAGATTCTAAAATCACTCTAGTGTATGGTCTGGAATTTTTCCTGTAATGTTGATATAAAAGTCAAAATAATAATTTGATCTTTAGACCTTCCTAAAATATATGGAACCCAAGCTATTAGTATCGCCTCGACAGTGTGTGGGGATTTTTGAATTAATGGGCCCTGTATCTCCATCTTCTGACCGGAGTTTCTTCATCTCTCTGATTCCATAATTATCAACAAGTACAGCAGTAATAAAGTTATTAAAGGTCTGCTTTCTGCAAGAGATACAGGGCTATTACTATTGTACTTGCCAATAATATTGGTGTCAGAAGCCCTAGCCAGGAGGTGGAGGTGCCATAGCGGCCGGAGTTTCCCTGACAGCCAGCCAAGCGCCTGCAGTGGCCGCCTGTCAATCTCAGCAGTCCTTCCACCTTCCGCTGTGACTGATAATTGCTGTAGTGTATGCCCCACTTTATTTCTTTTTTTCCAATTTTTTAAGTGATGTTCGATATCTCCTCCTGAGCACAATAGTGGGGGTCAGTCTTCTGGATGACATATCTTGTGTCTGATTATGAATTTTTATCTTTTCCCCAGGACTCTGATTTCGACTCTACAGGTGGTTTTTTAGGGTCTACGATGGGTCGGCTCAAAACTCTTTCTAAAGGCAGCCAAGCGAAACTACTTTTGTACATGATGGCTTTTGCTTTTTTTGTCTTTTTTGTTATTTACTGGTTTGTGAAGCTAAGGTGATGGGACATTTTTCTATTAAAGATACTTTTCAAGCATAAGTCTTTTTATGTACTATACCTTTCAGTACCTGATTGAGAGGGTACGTCACTTTCATTTAGTGTTAGTTGACCCCTGATTTGGTATAAAGTCATCAGGTGCTGTGTCATTCCAGTAAATCTATAGGCTTAAGGAGGACAAAAACAACAACTAAATGTAAATGATCGAAAAGAAAAATGTTTCGAGAAATACTGTAATCCGTTTCTAATGACTATGATGTCACCAAAGTGCAAGAACTCATGTAATGGAAAAATCTCTTTGCTTGGATATTGCAGATGCCACTTTATTAGTTTTTTTTTGTTATGTATTTTACTGAAACTAGTGTTACAAAATGACATTAATTGTATGTGTTAATTTGTAGTCAAAGCAGAATTTTTATTTGTACATTAAAATGCACTTATAATGACATAACTATGTGTAGAAATGGTTTTATTTTATTTCAGCCCTTAATAGAATATGTTATCTGGACCTTAAGGTCGAAACATAATCAGCATCTTTCAAATATTTTACCGTATCAGAGATTAGTAATTGCCTCCCAGTTGTGTGCTCCAATCAGTGGCTTTGATCTTTTTTTTTTTTTTTACGCTGATTAACTAGTGTTGTTATGAAATTGTGTACGTGGAATCAATTTTAAATAAAGTTTTTATGGAATTTCCGTTAATGTTTACCTGATGCCTACGTCCAGTGAAGACAGCCTTTTACTGGACCAATATTATACCCTCCAACTGTACTTTATTTAGCTGTTACAATACCGTTTTTTTTAAAGGTCTGTACCATATAATAATGATCCTGTACCGGGTACTGAACCTCAATTCCCTTCCTCCTATACTCCGCTTCCTGTCCTACAGCATCAGATCACTATAGCAGTAATGCGGGGACAGACTTCCACAGCTCTGCTATAGTGACAAGACCCTCTCCTGTGGGTTCTTCATGCATGCAAATGAGATCAGACTAAAGCAACGCCCCCCTCCGTGAGACGAGGCACACCCCCTCCACAGACATGTTTCCTGAGTGTACAAACAAGGAATGGAAGTTGCTCAATCAATTTATAGGTACATGTAAACTGGTGCATGAAAGGCAGGGGGCGCTAATATATGTAACAGACATTTCTGTGTTTTACTTTACAGATGGAACAGTATAGTCTGTTACTAGTTTATGGCAGTGTTGCAAAGGCTATTTTTCCCTTTGTTTCTGTGGCTAGCAGATTACCCCCGGCCTTTTATGCACCTGTTTACATTTACCTATAAATTGATTGAGCGACTTCCATTCTGTGTTTCTACTGTTTGTGGAGCAGCAGCTGAGAGGGGGAGTTGTTCCACAGCAGCCATTTTGGAGACTTTAAGGGGTGTCTCCTGAGGCAAGTTTGGCTCTTAATTTAAAAACATAGATATGTGACCCAACATTGAGACTCTCATTGTTAGAGTTAGGACCACCATATGCAGAAAGGCCTTGAGGATGGCTGGTGGCTTATCATATATTTGCGCAAATATGTGTAACGGACATTTCTGTGTTTTATTTTACAGATAGACGGTATAGTCTGTTACCGGGTAATGGCAGTGTTCCCCGAGTGTACCGTTTTTTCATTACAACATGTTGGAGGATATACAATATGTGGAGAAGTCAGCCTAAAGTTGCTAAAAAAAAAAAAAAAAATGGCTCAAAAAAAAAAAAAAAAATGGCTCCGTAGTGATCCTGTCTTGTAGTTTATTGCTGGGCTGCATATTAACTTCATGGAGTACTTTACTAAGCTATTTAATAATTAGAAAAAAATAAATAAAGGAAAAGTGGAGGGAGCAACAAATCATATTCTAGAATGTACTAGATATCTGATGGTTAGAACCTTATAGGATGCTCCTTTGCTTGCTTGCAAAAACCAGTGGTGCACACACCTCAAATTACAAAAAAAAAATCTTAACTTACCCCTCCTGCTACCCTGTGCATTTCTCCACATAGTTCCATGCAGTGAATGGCTGTCAGCACTTTGATTGGTGGATAGCTCCAGCCATTCACTGATCAGCATGCTGCCAGCCATTCATTCACTGTGCTGGAGGTCACACACACACACACCTGTTAGCTGGTGTGCAAATGCAGACAATAGGCCCTGGACACTAAAATTCTTTTCTTCACATTTTAAACAATGACTCTGTGACTGCGCCATGGTGTGGGAAGATCCCTAGTGCTATCAGGCACAAGTCGATTAAGGCATTCTGCGTTGTTTGCAGACAGGGTTCCTTTACAGAAATCCGTCCGTGCTTCCTGGCCTAGAAAAGGAGAGTGTGTTTTGATCATTTAAATATTATAATAAGGTGAACGCCTTCTAGTTAATTTTATAGATAATGTTTACTTTTAAAGGAATTATAAATGCATATAAATTGTTTTTATAACAAAATGTTATCATTACTATCTAAATATTAGATTTAGGTACTAAAAAATGTGTGCAAAAAAAAAATATGGGCCAGATTTACTAAGCTGCGGGTTTGGAAGTATGGAGATGTTATCCATAGCAACCAATCAGATTCTAGATCTTATTTAGCTATTACATACTAGAGAATGTCAGCTAGAATCTGATTGGTTGCTATGGGCAACATCTCTACTTTTCGAAAACCGTAGCTTAGTAAATCTGGCCCATAGTGTGTGACCTCTCTGTCTTATAATATGTATGATCTCTCTGTCATATAGTATGTGTGATCTCTCACACGCACTATATGACAGCGAGGGAACACACTACTTATTGTCTGAAAGTGACAAGTAGACTTTAGTCGTCCTGTGAAGTTCTCTTTGTGTGACTTTTGTGTTTAATGCTTTTCCAAGATGATTATACACTACACAAGACGTCAAACGAATAATAATGTTAAAGCAAAAAACTTATGTAAGTAAACATATTTCTCCACATTTATAACCTAAAATGCCCCAGTACTGGAAAAATGTTACTTTTTTTTTTTTATTTTTATTTTTTTTACAAATGTCCAGTTCCAGATCATTCCCATAGATGAAGCACATTTATAGCTATTTGGTTATATAGGTTCTTTAGATGGCAGAGAATCAGAATCTGATTGGACCGCAGCTTAGTAAATCTGGCCCATAGTGTGTGACCTCTCTGTCATATAATATGTATGATCTCTCTGTCATATAGTATGTGTGATCTCTCACACACACTATATGACAGCGAGGGAACACACTACATGGTAGAGAGGGGGCACACAACTTAAATTACAAAAAATAAATAATAACTTCACTGCAGTCCCACACATCTCTCCCCATATTTCCATACAGTGAATGGCTGTGTGGAGGATAGCGCCATCCATCCACTAATATGCTGAGTGCCATTCCCTGTCTGATTTCAGGCTGGAAGGCAGATAGATAATGCTGCCAAGCTACTCTGCAGGTGTGACACACAATCACAGCGGCCCAGAAGCACCTGCACCTCTGTACCTGCCACACCTAGTGGTTACACTCTCCGGAACGAAAATCGTATAGCCTAAAATGGAACATCTGAAAGTTCCTTTTTTGAATACTTACCGCTTTATACTTTTCTTTTAGTGCCCAGAAATCACGTGTACATAAAAGCGTGCAATTTTGAGTTGCAAGCAAGCAGAAATACGTCCCCTTATAACAGGGCTCAACAAAAACCATTTACTTACCTATCAAAGTCTTCTCTGACTACCTGTTTCTCCTCCATTGAATATAGCCCAGGGTTGTCGAATTTCTAGGTAGGAAGAAACAGATGGGGCGGGCTTAATGCAGTGTTTCTGCAAATTGAGTTCTAAAGCCCGACTCCTTTACATAAACACTACAATTCATAGTGTTACTGGAGGCTGAAGGCAGAGCTGGATGACGCAAATTAAAACTCGCCCAATTCCTAGTAACACTAGGGGCTAGATTTACTAAGGTCGATTTAAATTGACCCCATAAAATCGCCCCACATCGCTGGAGTTGAGGGGCGAATTTTTTCCCCCAAGGCTCTGGATTTACTAAGGGGCGATTTTAAAGGGGCGATTTTTAAACTCCAGTGATGTGTAGCGATTAAACTCGAGAGTTTATGTTAAACTCTGTCCAACTCGCTGGAGTTTAACTTTGCTGGAGTTCCTGGGCAAAAAAAAATGGCTGCCGCGGCAAGCTCTTCACCCTTTGCATGCAGATGCAAATAGTACTATAAGGCAAAGTATGCCCATGTATTGCGAGGCACGTATAGCCTTATAGTACTGTAAGCGACAGCATGCCAAGGGTTAATGGCATGTTGCCGGCAGCATATTGTGTCCGTTAAAGTGTAAATGAAAAAAATCTTCATGCACCTAATAAATGAAAAATGTGCCCTCCCTTCCTATTAATAATAGTACATGCCCCCTTAGGTCCCTAAATAGTTAACTCCATGTCCGTCCCGGTATATTAATAGTTAACTTCATGTCCGTCCCAGTATACTAATAGTTAACTTCATGTCCGTCCTGGTATATTAATAGTTAACTCCATGTCTGTCACGGTATATTAATAGTTAACTTCATGTCCATCCTGGTATATTAATAGTTTAATCAGTTGTCCCCCCTTAGGTGTTGACTTAGGTTGTCATGTTAATAAAGCATAACCTCCAACACGACCCATTCCATTAGGTACAAAATACTCTTCTCCTCAGTTACTAGCTGTCAGTTACGACAGTTGGAAGCTCGGGTGCGGAGTATATTGTACCTAATCATGTTGGAGGGTCTGAAAAAGGCACATGTAAAGTGGGACGAGGCGTTGTGGAGTCTTCCGATAGCAATTACAGAGTTACTGTTTTCAGTGACTACAAATGTGCATCATGGAACGAAGGCCACCCTCTGGACGCATGCCCACTACACAGTGGCTGTTAGCTCTTTGAGGAATTGTGAATAATCCTTTTTTTTGGCATGGAAATGGCCCAATTATTGTACACTCCAGGCTTGGCCACTAGGTGTCGTAAAAATACAAGTCCCAGCATGATCTAACATCATAGTTATAGTGGATGCCTGGCAAAGCATGCTGGGATTTGTAATTTAGAAAAACCTGGCGTGCTGCCGCTTGGTATTGTGCGTAGCCAACTTAGGTTCTTGATATAAATGAAGGATTCAAACTATTTTTTTATTTTTTTATTGTTTGTCCAACATGTACAAGTAACGAGTAAGTACATCATGAATATGGTTTTGTATCAATGACGCATTTACAACAGAAGCAGGATTCGGACTTCAGTTTGCAATCTAGAAGCGATTACCCATCAGGAAGCATTCATATCATGTTTGTTGTTATTTCTAGAGGATTGATCCTATGTTTGTACTTGAGGAATCACTTCATGTTGGAGGTTCACAGCAAACTAAGAGCACCTGCATTTCCCTCCCTATACTGCAGAGCTGGTGTTCCTACAATGCCACTTCTGATATAAAGATCCTGGTCTAGTCCCCTAAGGTGATGCTTCACTATTGATAGGAGCCTTGTACAAAGCAAAATTCAGATATTACAGGGTTAAACCCGGAGGGAAGCCATAGATTTCAGCAAGGGGAGGGGCTTAATGATGTGATTCATGCACATTATGTTATTAAGCCTCGTCCCCGTCTACCACTCCTGTAATCTCTAGTGTTCCATAGGATGGGCGGGGCTTGATGACATCATCATGCCCCCCCCCTAGTAACGCTGGGGATTACAATAGTTACTGATTGCTGGTGGGACTTGCGGGAGCTTCTCCAGCTCTGCCAGGATACCGGGAGAACTGCTCAAATTTCGGAAGTCTTCCGGTTATTCCGGGAGAGTCAGCAACCCTGAGATATTATCAGGAAGCTCAGCTTATGGATTTGGTGCTGACGGGGATGGTAAAAAATGTCAAAAATATTTCTTTATGTTTAAACCATTTTTTTGCATTAGCGTTTTAATAAAAAATAAAAATGAAACCTCGACTTATGTTCTAATGCTTTCTCACATCAACAACCCAATGACTTTGACTTTGATGAGATTTATTTGGCATTATTCTGTGGACTTCGCCTTCCACAATTCTTGTACTTGGCTCTACATTCTTTTTTTTTACATTTTAAAAATAATTGTGTTGGAGACAATGAAGACATTAGAGGCCTTTAAACCACTAAATTTCATGTTAGGAACAATCTACGGAGTCTCTCATCCCTTCCCCTGAATATCATTCACAACAGTGCTGGCTGGGAGGGCAGCTGGTATGTTTCCCATTAGTGCTTCTAAGGCAGCAGGGACCATGAATTATAGGTATGATGACATAACGCTTCAGGCACAGAGATTTCACACTACATAATTTATAACAAGGAGGCTTGCAGGCTCCCCAGTCCCAAATATATAGACACTGGGCTGGATCCAGAACTAATAATGATTGGAGACTTACGTTATAGTTCTGGACAGCAATCTGCTAACCGAACTCTGCTACTACTGCGGACTTCTGAATACGGCCCCAAATACAGACTGCCATCTATTACGGTAACCCACAGAGCAGGAACAATGATTAGTCAGAGGTCAATTAACCCGTCAGTATGTAACTAAACCAGGAGGAACATACCGGGGACAATCCAGAGGTGAGCGCACACCCGCTCGCGTATCGTATCTCAGCATCATTTTGTACTAGCGACTGCTTCAGAACTAAACGCAACTCGACTTGTGGCGGCTTGTGTTCTGAGGGGCGTGTCGTGGGAGCGAAGGGGTGGAGACACGTGGTCAATTTACAGTAAGGGGCGTGTCCAAACAAGTGCACACGATCCAGAGCCAAACACAGAACGAAATAAGCGCAGTTTACGGCAAGACATTTGCACTAGACACAAGTCATGTCTAAGGCCAGGAGGATGAAACTCCGCCAACTATTTCGGAGCCTTGCGTTAGACTTTTGTAATGCAAACACACTGCAAACGTTACGAAATCGCTGCTGGAGCGTTGTGCAGGTGTAATATATTTTTGGTCACGTAGTTGCATTTTGATTGGCTGCTTTGCGCTCTGTATGTGCTGTTCAAGGTAGCGTTGCATGTGCCCCTTTGAATCGGCTCCATATGCTCCATGCTTGTAGAGACCTCTGTTGAAGCACCGTATTCACAGCTAAGAGTGGGTTAGGTGTGGACAGATCCGCACCTAACTCACTCGTTCTGCCCCTTACCCGCCCCCGTTTTTAGGTACCTTATAACACTTAAGAGTGCCATACCTTATCTAACCGTGCGTAGTTTCCTTCTTAAGAAGGAAACTGCACAGACATAGGGCCTGATCCAGACCTACGTCCGCGAGCGATCGTACGCCGTTCGGGAGCGTAAAACCGGGCTAAAAAACACACTGCGCACTGCGCATGTGCAGTATGACAACTTCCGGTCGTCCGAAGGACATGAGCGTACAGCGAGCGTATTTTGAGCGTATTTTTCGCACAAGGGGCGTGCGTTTTGTACGACGATAGTCCGGACGCTCGAGTTACTACACAGAGGCGGGGATAGCCATTTAAATTGTACAGTATGGGCGTGCTAAGCCCAGTACGACCAGCGTATCGGTACGAAAATTCGCACGGACGCTGGAAAAAGTTAGGGTAGGGTTCAGCCGCCGTAAGTCGGTACAATCAATGGGAGTGTCATGGGCGTGAAAGTTTATATGCCCGGGCGATCATACGCTACGCTCGCGGGCGTAGGTCTGGATCAGGCCCATTGCCTCTCCCCCGCCTCCCCGGCTAATCTAAATACCTCCCCCTTACACTTCTAACGAAACACTCCCCGAGGCGGCAATACGCCTCTTTCTAACGAAACTACTTTGGCACGTAGACTGCGTAAATGTACCACTGCGCAGTAATTACATTCAGCAAATTACGCACCTAAGAGGCCGGAGCTTCTTAGGTATGAACACGGTCCAAAGTCATTACCTAAATATAAGGAGGGAAGAGGAGTAAATGGAAAACATCTTCAATCATGTACATGACATTTCATGGAAAAAATTATGATATATTCTTTTAATATACTAATAAGCAAGTTTCCCATAAAAATATTTATGCATCAATTATGTGGCAGATTAAACGGTTATTTAGAATCAGACCTATTATATAAATATATATATATTTTTTTTCAATAGACAGGAGCATTTTACTTTTGTCTATACAAAGTCCCTCATTATTCCATAGCAGCACTATAGGTCTTAATAAGGAATTTCTGGGGGAAAAAAGTTGATGATATAAAAAGAAAATCTTCAATGCCCTCCAGACAATTCTGGAGCACTGTCTAAGGACAGGAGCATTGCAGAGTTTATTGCATAATCAACATTGTTTTTTTTTCTGACACGGCAAAATCTTCTTGCTGTATAATTATTGTGATTATTATAATGGTTTTTTCGAGTCCGGGAAAGTTGCCGAAGATAGCCGAGACAGAGATGAGGGCCTGCAGCCTGCCTGGTGTCCAAGAAGATGTAGATGATAAAGATACATTCAAGAGATAAGTTTGCCAGAGTGAAGCTTCTCATTTAAGCAATTACATTGATAAATTCCAATGAATATAAATGTTTTGTATTAATAAACAATGGAGTACTTTTACTATGGTTGCAGTCCCCGCATTGAATGAGGGATTTCCGAAATAGGGATATCCGAAAGATCCTTTTAGGATGTCCCTATTTCGAATACCCCTCCATTTTATAATTTTTTTTTCCAGAATGGGTGAGTATGCCGATTGGCATACTCACCCATTTCTTTTTGGAAACATCACAGCCACCACTACCGCAGGACCCGGACCACGGGAACGGTGAGTAACCTCTCCAGGGTGAGGGTCAGGCTGCGGAGTACGGAGGGTTAGGGTCAGGCTGCGGAGTAGGGAGGGTTAGGGTCAGGCTGCGGAGTAGGGGGAGGTTAGGGCCAGGCTGCGAGAGATGGTGGGTTAGGGTCAGGCTGCAGGGAAGGGAGGGTTAGGATAATGGAAGGGGAGGGTTAGGGTTTGAATTAAGGGAAGGGTTGGGGTAGTTTTCAGGCTTACCTTTCGGATCCACAACATTGTTCAATACTGCGCCCATTCAGAACCCTGGGATACGCAGTGGAATGCTGGACATGTGGATATTGGTTCCGTAAGTCCACCAGTTCTGTATGTTGGACGTGACAGACCTCTGTAAATAGGTGGGCTGGGTTTACCCTTTACGTACGATTGTCTTGGCCGAACATTTACCATTAGAGATAAGGAGCCGTATTCAGAAAACAGTTTTTTTTATGTACGCAATTATACGCACGGCCGGAGCAAGGAAACACCCACCAACAACGCTGACACTCCCCTCTCCCAGACGTGCGGTCAGGGACTTACAAGTATATTCTTTATAACTGCGCCTCCATGCGTTAATTTTTATGTAAATGCTCCCGTGCGTTGGATTTCCGTGTGTATGTCCCCAAGTGTGATTTACATGTACTTTACGTGCGTATAGTTACAACACATGCTCAGTTGATCCGATCCTAAAAATACGCACAGAACTTCCCTCGAAAACGGATCTCTGAATACGAACCAAGGTTATGAAAGCGAAAGATTCCTTAGCTCCGAGCGTTAGTGGGAGAGTGCCCTATTCACGTAGAGATTGCGGAGGAGCTGAAGAGGTGGGATCACTTACAACTTTCTTACTTGAGTCGTGCAAATTTAATTAAAATGGTCTCCTTTCCCCGTTTGCTTTGTTTAATCCAATCCCTGCCCATTCTAATTTCCCATAAATATACGCAGAGAATAACTACTCTATTTCGTTAATTTATATGGCATAGTGGTAGATCAAAAATCAGTATGCAAAATGTGAAACGTGTTTACCTTGAGGCCCGAAACCCTACCAAATTCCGACACCTTTTCTAAAATCAAAGATAAGGATTCTTTTTGGATTCGAGACAAATAACAAGAGATCATCCGCAAACGGATTTCTATAGGGCACCCAAACATGCGTGCTGATCAGTGGGACATAAGGGGAACCTATATTTATGGAGAGGAGAAAGAGAGCAACCCTGGCATGTTACCCTCTCCATAAATATAGGTTCCCCTTATGTCCCATTGATGAGCAGGCATGTTTGGGCGTCCTATAGAAATAGCGAATGAAATTAATAAAGTCTGGGGAAAATAGTCATTGCTCCAATACCGCAAACAAATGGGGCCACAGGATGGTATCAAAAGGCCTTGTGGGTATCAAGACTTAGGAGCATGTGTTACTGCTGAGGGGTCTAGGATGCTACTATAACCGCTGCTAGTGCTGTACGTATTCCGCGGACCGAGTGACATCCTCTAACAAAGCCTAACTGGTGATTTGTAAGTATTTGAGGCAAAATAGATTGTAACTGATTTGCCATTATTTTACTGAGTAACTTGAAATCAGTGTTCAGTAGGGTAATAGGCCTATATGAGCTGAGATCTAATGGATCTTTGCCAGGCTTTGGTATGAGAGTGTAAGATTCGTTAAACGCAGGGAAGGGAGGATTATGACGGTGAATATGCTGATATAAGGTATGGAGAGTAGGGCTTAATTCAGCTCGAAGCAATTTATAATAATCAGCAGAAAAGCCATCTGGGCCAGGGGACTTGTGTAGGTGAAGGAGAAATTGTTTGCTGGACTTCCAAAAGTGTCATGTCTGCTTCTAATATTTCCCTTTGGACATGAGTAAGGCTAGGTAGTTGGGCCTCTGTAAATAATTGATCCTGTAGGGAGAGAGAAAGGGGCATTCTCTGATAGAGATGTATAATATTGGTGAAATTGTGCTAAGATATCTTTACTATTATTAAGAAGGGTATGGGATGTAGGATGTTTAATTCATAAAATATAACTTTTTCATCTTTTCTGGCCATTGATGCCAATAGTTTGCCTGTCCTGTTTCCCTAGCGAAAGTATTTATGTTTGGAGAATAGAAGGGCTTAAGTGGCCAAAAAATCTTCAAGGAGCAAACGTGCATTTCCAGGCTTCCATCCTAATGGCCAGATTGTTGGTACAGTGATTGTAGCCAGTCCGTTTGACCTGATGGCAATTTATAAAGTGTGACCTATTTCTATGTATAGAGAGGGTGTGGGGCTCCGGTCCGAACAGACGATTTCCGAATCGGCCGTTTCTTCCCCAACCACTGGATGGGATTTCGATTGCATATGCCTCGATGAGTCATAGCAATCGATCCATAGAGCACCGAAAGCTCCGTGGTTTGAAAAGTTATAAAAAAAATAGTCCCCCACTCCGTTCACTAATTCTAATCCTAACCCTCCCCTCTCACTACTCTAACCCTAACCATCCCTTCCTGGCAGCCTGACCCTAACCCACCATTTCCCGCAGCCTGACCCCAACCTTCCCCCCCCTGCAGCCTGACCCTAACCCTCCTTTACTTGCAGCCTGACCCTCACCCTCCCTCCCCCGCACAAAGAGTTTACTCACCCGTCCCTTGGTCCGGCGATAGCGGCGGCGGAGGGATATCATCATTTCCGAGGGAGAATGGGTGAAGTATGCCGAATGGCATACTCACCCCTTCTGAAATAAAAAGA
>WWET01000592.1:88465-105965 GCA_011038615.1 Limnodynastes dumerilii
AAGCTTCCATATGCCTGCCGTAAAAGGTATAGAAGTGTCAGATGTCGATGTTGGCCCAAATCGCCCAAAGACCCGGGACTTTAGCTGTTTTTTTCACCATCGTCGTATTCACGAAAGCCAAATTCCTGGGACTTTGGGCTTTTTCACAACCAACTCGACCAACATCGATCTACCCTCCCAGTCCTGATTTTTCTAATGTAAAAGATATAACACGGTTGATTCACTAAAGGCGATTTGACTAAATCGCCTCTAGTGCGATGTTTGAGGGCTGGAAAAAAAAGCACCACACACTTTAATAGAAAACACATGTCAACATAGTTGTCATGTGTTTTTCACTAAGTAAAACCACTAGATGCATTTTTCTATCACTTATCCTGCCAACGCATATACTACTATAAGGCAAAGCATGGCCATGTGTTTGTGGCCATGCTAATCCTTACAGTAGTGTAAGTGTCAGCCTGATAAGTGATAAAATTCTACAATCAAATGTGTAATTTGTCCCTAAAAATTTTTAAACATTTCCCAAATAAACATTTCAACATGACATGACCCAACAATACATTTTTAACCATGAATAAAATGTGTAAAAAATGTACCTTACTGTGTATATAGAATAGAATGGTGGCCACTGTTACAGCATGTAAACAAAAGTGTATTTTTCTTTCAAAATGTGTAACAAAATAATAAAGTAAAGTAGCGACTCACTGTTTTCTGGCACTTGCCACGACGTCCTCCTTATTCCTCTTCTGTGTCCCCGCCACTAATGACCGGTCTGTAGCTAGAGAGCACCCTTTTATAGGAAATATGACGTCATAAACACTACAGCGCTCACTAGAGCCCCATAATGTAGATGACATCATATTTTCTATAAAAGGGTGCCCTCTAGCGACAAACCGGTCATTAGTAGTGGGGACACAGAATTGGAAGAAGGAGGAACTGTTTCTTAATTATTGAAATGTATTCATACATAGAGCATTTCCAACAGTGGGGCAGGGCGGTACGTGGAAAGCGATTCCGCTACGTGGGAGGAAGAGGCATGTGCTATGCGCTCTCCATACTATCTAGATTTCCGAACATTTCATATTTTATGAGGATGGCGTGGAAGCTTTAAGGTAAACGTCATTTGTTGTAATTCCTTGGCCTCCTATTGGAATGACCTCACTGAAAGGGTGATAGATAAGTGGAATAGCCTTCCATCTGAGGGGGTAGAGGTAACACATTAGAACAGTTTAAAAATGTTTGGGATAAATATAAGGAGATCCTAAATTTCAAACTAAGTTAAGGTTAAATAGGGTCTGGGGTCAGTATAGTTTTAAATAAACAACTGGGCAGACTGGATGGGCCATGTGGCTCTTATCTGCTGTCACTTTCTATATTTCTATGGAATTCTAAATCCAGCGAGGATCCAGAATCAGAGGTCCGGATCAGGTCCTTACCGCAAATTATTAGGAAAGTAAAGATGAGCAAGGTGCTCCGCGCATCCTCCCATCAGAACAGTTCCCAAACATTGACCTTATAAGAGATGGTGAAAGTGGGAGGGGTTTTTGTCAAAATGGGCGGGGTTTGAGCAGATCGAACATAACAGTCATCTTATGGAAGTAACAGACATAAGAAAATAAATTTACTGACATATTCAGTACTAATAATGGATCTAGAATTTACATTTTGAAGCAATAGAATACCTGATATATAAGTGTATGCTGCACTACACAGATATACTTTATTTGTATGATAACCACTCCCCACTTGCATGGACAGACCCTCCGACAGCGAGGGCCTACGTTAAGTTTTGTTTTACTGGAGGATTCGGAAATTGGCAAGAGGACATCTGGAGGGGAACGCCTCCTTGTGTACTCAACCAAGCCTCTCTTTCGGAAGGGTCATTCCTCAAGTCTGGATGGGGTGGAATTTGTTCTGATGGGTGTACACTGAAAAGGCCTGGATGCTCATGTATATAAGAATACAGGTTATAAGCCGTGGATGCGTGTGTAAACGTGGGACGGGCAGTGTGCGATCCAAAAGCCTTTGAATTACTAGCAACTACGGCACGTGGCGTTTAAGCACACAGCAGCTAAGCGCAATGCAATGACATGGCCTAAATACGTTGCTGGTGAATAGGATAGTACACTCTAATGCTGACTGTAAATGGAGTTTCTGATTAATGTGAACCCGTCTGTCAGATTGTAAATGTCAGAAAATAAAAGCAAACAATATTTTTTGTAAAAACATAAAAAATATGAAAAAAAACTGGGCCGTATTCATACCTGCGGACAGAACCACACCTAACCCACTTGTGCAGCCCCTAACTAGCCCCCCCCCCCATTTTTAGGTACCTTGGGCCGGGTTCACAAGTATGTTTTTTGTAAGATCCGTGCCTATTTCTAAGTGCTGTGCTAAAGCGCATGCGTAGTAGATATTTTCCGCTATCTAAGTAGCATTTTCTGCTTTCGGCTCAGGGGGTACTTACTTGGTTTCCACCCTTACTGTACATTGTCTACGTCCCTCCTGTCCCTCCCTCTCTCAACACACCCCTCAGAATGCCAGCCACCGCAGCTGAAGTTGCGTTCAGGTATGAATTGGCCGTAACTGCATAATCTTCAGTTCTGAGCATGTGCAGTAGAAAATCACACAGAGAAACGTCACGTCAGCCGGCCCATTGAAGTGAATCGAGGCGGGACTTCTTCTGTAATGCGCCTATCAGGGTACTGCCCTGGACGTCTCTGGTCACATGGCTCATTACTGAGCAGCCACACTGTGGTCACCCCAGTGGTTGGAGTGTTTACTTCCTCTGTCTCGGATCTATAATGTCTTATATGCAACAGGAATTTGAGGCTCAACGGCTGACTTCTCCCACTTGAACCAAAGCATTAAGTGAAAACCTTGTAAGTGGCCAAACCAGATGACGTCAATGTTGATGTGAATGTTATTTACAGGAGATGATAAGTACATGTATACATGTAAAACCATGTTTTGTGTAAGTAAATGCAGAAATGTTAAGTGGACCCTTTATTAGACTTCATGGATTAAACAGAGAACATTAATCACTTACAGACAAGATAACTCTTATAACAGAAGGTGACTTAAACATGTGCAATGTCAAATGAGCCACTTAAGTGCCTGTAGCTTATCGTTGGAGCAACATAAGATGCAGATCGCATTAAGATAAAGACTAATTGAATGCTTGATGGCCATATCAAGTGGATTCAGACTGCAGTACAGTAGTTATCTTACAGTGTATCCGTACAGCGGGGTTATCATTAGACAATTCTAAGTAACTAAATTCCTTCTCCCAGGACCTGGAGCTACACACGTCAGCATCTTACTAAGGACATGTAAGTAATTATCCAGTCTTTTGTATTCTTCCCCACATCTCTGCCATTTACTGTTCAACATCACAGGTTCAAGGACACTTACAGCTAGAGAGAAATGGTAGATAACAGCCCCCTGGCCCATCTATTCTGCCCATTTAAACAGACATTGGACCCTGTGTTTGTTTAGGGTTTAGAATTCTGCTACGTTTAAATTTTTCTTACTGATCCTGATCCTGATCTCCTTCTAACACCCGACTTCCACAATCTGCTTGCTAACGTCTGTGCATGCCCCGGACAGATCATAGAATGTGACGGCAGATAAGAGCCACTCGGTCCATCTAATACCCCTTTCACATCACTAGGAAATACCTGGGATTTTCGCCAAAAACGTGGGTATTTCGTGAAGATGTGAAAGGTGCACTTCCGGTGGACCCGTGTCAGAAGACCCGGGAATTCAACCCGGGTGAAAAGAAGGGTTATTCGCGGGTCCGACACGGGTAGGGGTGCGAGTGTTTCAACCCGGGTAGCACCTAACACACTTGATTGGTGCAGTTTTTTTTACTGTTGCCCCAGAGCAATGGTAAACAAATTACGCTGTCTGATGACGACAGGGCAGACCCGGATCTCTGAATTTCCCGGGTCTGCCCTGCAGTGTGAAACGCCGTCTGTGACCCTGGGATCCTCTGCTGCCCCGGCAATATCCCGGGTCTGTGAACCCGGGATATTGCCGAGGCAGTGATCTGAAAGGGGTGTTATTTTGCTCTTTGCCCGACCCCACCACCCTCCAATTACTATACAGAGAATACTTATAACTCACTCATAGGACCGGATTAATAACGACTTTATTTTTAAGTTAAGTGCCTATTTCTAAGTGCTGCGCTAATGCGCACGTGTAGTAAATATTTTACGCAATTTGCATAGCGGTTCGTTACGTAGCTTGCGTACATGCGGCCTGTTAAGACCACATGTACACAATCTACGTAACGAACCGCTACGTAGATTGCGTAAAATATTTACTATGCGTGCGCATTAGCGCAGCACGTACGAATAGGCACGTAACTTAAAAATAAGGTCGTTGTGAATCCGGTCTATACTTTCTAGCACACACATACATTAGGGTTCATTTTTGTTAGCAGTCAATTAACCTACCATGCGGATGTGCTTATGTTTCATGTGAAGGGGACTTACGCAAATGACTTGTGTAATTCTCTTTCCGTACCTAAATATGAATCAGGACCAATGAGAGGGTGGATCTATTTAAATTGTACAGAAAAGACAATCTGTCTTCCGTGGGGCTGGTGCATAAATAATAAGGTAGGATCTTGGGTACAGAAGTTCTGTAGATGCAATGGGGAGTGGTCTCCTCTTGCATGTACGGAACTTAGGATGGCGCGGCGATCTGCTATCGGAACTCCTCTGCCGCTGCGAACAAAGTGCAGACAGAAGTGGCAGCGGACTTCTTGATCTTCCCTAATAATAATAATAATAATAATAAATAGGGCAACTTAGAAGACAAAATGGCAGACAATATGTTTCACCTTAAATTATTAATGAGTGGAATTCAGTTAATATGGAAGTCTATGAAACTTTGTAATCCAAACTCCCAATGTAGAAAAGTGCAGTATTTGAAAGCCATTATTTTCTGGAGCGAAGCCAGATTACTTATATAGAAATGCTGCAATGCCATCCAGCACTGATTCAATGTTACCCATAAGCACACCCCCGAGGACACTACAGGAAAGTATGTTAGGTTATAAGTCTGATAGATTGGTAACTGCTGTCCAGCTTGACATCCTAGAAACCCATATTTGTTTTTCAGGATGTGATTATATTTTATTGTGTGTAAACACACAGAGATTTATATCCTTTTGTTTCATATACAGAAAGTTCTTGTTTATCGTTGTATTGTGTCCCAGATCAGTAGTGGATCTAGCAAAGAAATAAAGAAAGTAATAGGGTGAAAAATACCACCATTGTACATAGTCTCCCAGGACCTGATCCAGACTGTCAGCAATTTCCTTTCCTGCTCGACAGCATGGGTCCTGCGACTCCTAGGGCTCCGAAGATGCCAACGTCAACAGGTCATTTTTCATCCTAACCCTAACTATACTTTCCCCGCAACCTAATCTTAACCCTCCCCTAACCCTAGCCATGCCCTCTCTGCAGCCTATCCTTAACCTTCCCCTTCTATCAGCCTAACCTTAACCTTCCATGTCCCACAGCCTAACCCAAACCTTCTCCTTCTGTAAACCTAACCTTAACCCTCCATGTTCCACAGCCTAACCCTAACCTTCTCCTTCTATAAACCTAACCTTAACCCTCCATGTCCCACAGCCTAACCCTAACCTTCTCCTTCTATAAACCTAACCTTAACCCTCCATTTCCCACAGCCTAACCTTCTCCTTCTATAAACCTAACCTTAACCCTCTATGTCCCACAGCTTAATCCTAACCTTTCCCTTCTATCAGCCTAACCTTAACCCTCCATTTCCCACAGCCTAACCCTAACCTTCTCCTTCTATCAGCCTAACCTTAACCCTCTATGTCCCACAGCTTAATCCTACCTTCTATCAGCCTAACCTTAACCCTAAATGTCCAACAGCCTAAGCCTAACCTTCTCCTTCTAACAGCCTAACTTTAATCCTCCAAGTCCCACAACTTAACCCTAACCTTCTCCTTCTATAAGCCTAATCTTAACTCTTCATGTACCGCAGCCTAACTCTAACCTTCACTTTCTATCAGCCTAACCTTAACCCTCTATGTCCCACAACCTAACTATCAGCTAACCGCAGCACATCGGGGACAGTTCACCTGCTGTTGTCTGCATCAGTGCTAAAAACCAGCTAATTGAAGCAGCACGTACATCCCGGTTGTGGCCAAGCATAGCACTGAGAACTAAGGCTAAGAAGTTAAATCATGGTTTTAGTAAACCAACCTTCCTCCACACTGTCAGGTCTCCTACAATACATGCCTCTGGGTTACCTTTAGGTTAATCTGAGCCTGTTTCAACAATGGCTCTCTTCAAGCCACAGTCCCACGCAATCCAGATGTATGAAGCATGTGAGCTACGTATTGTTTTTCCAGGAACAGTTATTCCCATCTCCTTCAGATAACAATGCAACTCCTTCAACTCTCATGGAGACATTATTTTGGAGGATGGATAGGTGGATTCACAATAGTTACATATTTTCTACATATTGTTCTTTGTTTTTCTTTCTTTTATAGACTTCACTGAATGGGCTTAAGTTTTCTTGACAGAAACGGTGTCTTAGACCTGCTTGGAAGATTCTTTTGTCTTCTTTTGTAGTGTTTGCTTGGAAATGCTCCAACTCCCTGGGTCATGGTACTTACGCTCCAATTTAATACACTTTAACAGCACGGAGGTGGACTCCAATCAACTATTCACAATAGCAGGTTATTTCATAGGAAATCTAGTATTAATATGGTAGGATGGGAATAATGATGTATTGTTGTGTTCCTAATCAATATGTACAAATGGTTGGATTACAATTTCTTTGTACAAATACTTTTATGTTGGTTATTGGAAATAATGTTGAATTAACCCATCATGGTCCCCAAGTTGTAGCTCAGAAAACGTCCATGGTAAGGCAAGCCTTATATAATGCAATACTATATTATACAATGCAACACTATACTATACAATAATATACAATACAAAACTATAATATTAAATAATATACATTAATATACAATACTATAAAATACAATACTATACTATACTATACTATACTATAATATCTTTTATGACTTTACAGACAGTCAGAGTTAGGCATGTTAATAAGGGGTCGGGAGCAGAGAGCAGCAGATCCATGTACTCCCCCTGTCTGTGCCTAGTTATGGTAGGATGGGAATAATGGTGTATTGTTGTGTTCCTAATCAATATGCACAAATGGTTGGATTACAATTTCTTTGTACAAATACTTTTATGTTGATTATTGGAAATAATGTTAAATTAACCCATCATGGTCCCCAAGTTGTAGCTCAGAAAACGTCCATGGTAGGGGAAGCCTTATATAATGCAATACTATATTATACTATACTATACAATGCAACACTATACTATACAATAATATACAATACAAACTATAATATTAAATAATATACATTAACATACAATAATATACAATACTATACTAAGCAATACAATAATATACAATATAATACTATACTATGCAATACTATACTATATAATACTATGCAATACAATACTATACAATACTATACTATACTATACAATACAATACTATACTAAGCAATACAATAATATACAATACTATACTATACAATACTTTACTATACAATACTATACTATGCAATACAAGAACATATAATACTATACTATACTATACAATACAATAATATAATATAATATACAATACTATGCAATACTATACTATAATATGCAATACTATACTATATAATACTTTACTATGCAATATAATACTATACAATACTATGCAATACTATACTATATAGTACTATGCAATACAATACTATACAATACTATGCAATGCAATACTATACTATACAATACTATGCAATACAATACAATACTATAATATGCAATACTATACAATACTATGCAATACAATACTATAATATGCAATACTATACAATACTATGCAATACAATACTATAATATACAATACTATACTATATAATACTTTACTATACAATACAATACTATGCAACACTATACTATACTATATAATACTATGCAATTCAATACTATACAACACTATATTATACAATAATATACAATACTATACTATGCAATAATATACAATACTATACTATACTATACTATACAATGCTATACTATACAATGATATACAATACTATACTATACAATAATATACAATACTATACTATACAATACTATGCAATACAATACTATTTAATACTTTACTATACAATACTATACTACAAAATACTATACTATTTAATACTTTACTATACAATACTATACTATAAAATACTATCCAGCATTGATGATAGTTTTCATCATGGACTGAATTCCAGTTTTCCAAAAAAGGGTCACTAAGATTACTAGAAAAATATCTGTTTCCAGCTGCACATGAGCCGCAATTTCAGTACATATGCAGAACCTGCAAGATCCAGACGTCCGTACCTTCTGTGGATCTGGGTTTCCAGAAGCGGCCGCTCTATTAAATCTCTGAGTCCTGTTGCCAGATTCAGACCTCTATGTGTTTTCCTTTTGCACAGAGGTCTGAAAGTCCGCACGGAACTCCCCCGGTTACACCCCTCCGTTGTGCAGATTGGGCAACACGCTGCCATAACCCTACCTTAAGTCTCCCGAGCAAATCAGCAGTCCATACGATTTCCGCTTAAACCCGTCCTTACAGAAAAACGTTCCCCACCCTTTACGAAACGTAGGCAGACAGAGGGCAAGCGAACAAAAAAGTTCCGTACGGCTGGAGATCTGTATGGTAACATCTGGCGCATAGATGTGCACTGCCAGAAAATCACCCGACTGCCGCCAGCAGCTTACAAAAGTCGCATGTCTGATGGTAGTCTACATACGGGCCTTGCCCACGGAACCGGCCACTCTTTTGCTCACGCGGAAGGCTTGCAACACAAACATTTACAGATCAGCAGATGTCGCTTTGTTTATTCAATAGAAAGAAAAAAAATAATAGAATTTTCTAAAATGTTTATTCATAAATTATCAAAACATTATTACAATTGTTAGCACCAAACAAATACAGAGCAGGAAAGGTGACATATTTTTGCTGGCACTTTGAATTACCGTACTACATAGCATTTCATCCTTCATGTGCGCTTCCATAAGAACTCTGCTCGATGGATTTATTTTTTACTTGGAAGGGTTCCCATATATTTGCATATGATTGAGAGCATAACTTCATCTGCGCCTGCTCCGATCGAGAGGAGCCTCGAGTCTCTGCGGGGAGAGATAAATACTGGTTTAGTTTTAGAATCTGTATAATAAAAGGAGACATTTTTCACCATTTTATTTTTTTATTAGATTTTTTTATTGAAACACAAACTGTTAACAATGGTACAGGAAATGTTTCACACATTACATATCTGTGGTTATCAACAATGAGTGCAACGAGTGAACATATCAAGTACCAAATTAAAAAGACATGGGGGTAGATCCAGACCTTAGCGGTTGTTACGTTAGAACACGTAGCGTATTCCCGCTAGCGTAATGTCTATGCACTCCCCTCGGTCGTATGTACTTTGCCGGTTTTACGCTGGCCAAAACCTACCTTAACTTTTCATAGCGTAACTACTGACGTACGTAACGGATTTACAGACACACAAACCCTCACAGCCAAGGGAAGAATATGTAAACCGGGGGCAGTGGTAAAGGTATTGATGTAAATGTAGACAAAACTTTTATAACTAACAAGTTTGAAAATGTTCTGGCTTTTTTTTGTTAAATAAACCCCTCAGGGTAATATCGGCATTATTTTTATCCAACAAAAAAGCAAAGGCTTTTATAGAAACAGAGTTGGTGGGGATTCAGGCATACGTTTGTTTTAGATTTCTATAGAGAGCAAAATGTCAAATGAAAAGTTTGTGATTGAGGTCACAACTTTCTGAAATTGTACAAAATGTGAAAAGGACATTTAGTTATTGGAAAAAAAAAATTGGATCCAAATTTCTGACCTCATCCCTGAGTCGGGCTAGAAACCCCCAAATGACTTTTTCTCAAATATTGATAGAAAGATGAGTCAATATTAACAGAAAGTGAAAGGAGCGGACATTGGTAATGTTAGTTTTTATCTCATGTTGTAAGATAAAAAATAAAACCAACAATTACATTGACCTTAAAAAAAACCCAGCAGAGAGTAGAAAAGTAAAAGTTTTCGCAAGAGTTTAGTGAACGCTAACCACTGCTTAGCCTAAAATAACAGGACATTATTTGTGGTGAAATCACAAACACAAGTCATAATTATTTTGTTGTTTTATTTTCTCCCGAATCTCACATTGCTTAAAAGACTCACTGACCTTCTTTCCTTTTCTACTCGCGTGTAATAAAAATAACATGCACAATTACAGTCATTTACCGTTAAAGGATAGAGAAAGTTATTTTTTCTACACACAAGCAGTGAGAACGTTTTAGATTACAACACTGAACGCACACCGGCCAACACCATCTATATTAAGGTATGTAAAAATGCCAGGCCATCTTATGGTACTGGAAATTCCCAGCCTGCATCAACAAAGAAGACTGTAATCAACAGAGAATATTAATTCCACTTCTATGGAACTAAGTTATCTATAGCTCTCTAAACTCTGCAGTCACATTCCACTTGGATGTGTACAGTGATGTACATGAATCTTAGCAAAGATAAGAAAAGCAAAGCAAAGTTTTTATATTATCAATTTAATAAATCAAAATAATACAAAAAATAAAGCATAGTTTGGGACTGAAATTCTTTTTGGAACTGAACTAACAAGCACATAGTTTAAAGCTCTGTCTAGGGAGTATATTTACAAAACGCGATTTTTCAAAAATTGCCTAAAATCGCATGAGTTTGCTGTGAATATCAAATCAAGCCTCTTGAAAATCGCTGAACCTAATATCGCCAGTGTGATTTTTTCTATGTTACACATACAACTCACTGTATTCACAAAGGTTGCTTTGACAAACGCACAGTAAAATCACCATTAAATCCCCATTTAGCAATTCTCCATTGCCTAGAGGCGATTTAGTGAGAATTCACCCTGCGAGCCAGGAAAACACGTCAGTCTAGTTGACATGTGTTTTCCCGTGTGTCAAAACCGACCGCAGCATGCTTGAAAGCCTTAGCCATGCTTTGCCGATAGAACTACAAGGCTCAGTATTGCTTAGCCTTGTAGTTCTATCAGCGTCAGCATGGTAAGGCTTCTAACCATGCTGCGCTGTGTGTTGTGTGTGTAAAAAAAAAATACAGTGTACACAAAAGATACTGGTATACATTACAATGTGTCCATGTTAAAATAAACCTTTTCCCCTTTTCCCCTAATGTGTGCACTTACCGGTGGTCCCGTGTCCTACACTAAGTGCATTGCGATGTAGTGTGTGGTGTTTGAAAAAATAATAAAACAAATTTTCACTCAGCGTTTGCTGTCATCTTTGTTGGGAAGACTTGCTTGAAGTGTAGAATCTTCTTATGCTGATTGGAGTCTGCCGTCGGCTTGCTTGCAGTGGGATCCCCGGTCTTCAGGTCCGGCTCCTCTGCCTCTTCTGTTCTTGACTCGTTTGACTAACTCGCAGTCAAATCGCCATTAACTCGCCATTTAGCAATTCGCCCTTGCCTAGAGGCGAGTTAGTGGCAATTCACCCTGCGAGCCAGAAAAAGACGCCAATCTTGTAGACATGTGTTTTTTTGAGTGTCAAATCCGACTGCAGTATGGTTACTTTACATGACATTACATTACATGACAATACATTACATGACATTTAGTATAGGACACGGACCACCGGAGGTAAGTATACACATTAGGGGGTAATATTAGTTAGGGAAAGGGTTATTTTTAACATGGACACATTGTAATGTATATTGGTATGTTTTGTGTACACTGTATTTTTTTCTTATACACGCAGCACACAGCGCAGCATGGTTAGAAGCCTTACCATGCTGACGTACATATTTCACACTTAGAAGTGAACACGGTCCTTTAACTTTAACCTTCTGATAATCTCCTGCTTTATACCTACAATAGTGTTAAGCCTTGCAAATAACAGTCTGACAGGCAACAGTGGCATCCTAAAGTTGTCATTGGGCTCCAGAGTTAGATAAACAATGATCAAAGATAAACAACATTCAGGCATTTAATAAGCAGCCAGCCAGCCAGCCAAACCCACACATGGCAATAAGTAAAAGCTTCTCCCCTGTGAATTCGGCAGCGTCCAATCTTTTGGCCTCAGGAAATGCTGTGCACACGAGTATTGTATCTTTACACAGTTGTGCGCCGTCTAGTGATACTAGGGCGGCATAGGGCGATCAGACATTGGCTAGTGGTGTGTTTAGGCAAATTACGATGTTCAGTTGAAAAATACACAACTGCGCCATCTGTGGGTGTATTGATTTGCGTCTGCCCAACCATTGTGCCATAAGGTTCACATTTTAGACAAGCTGGACGGCAATAACTAAAATGAATGTGTAACTCTTCATTGCACGCAGATTTTAAAAAAGAAGTTCTAATGCGCCATCTTTTAGCCAATGTCAAGCCCGTTGTACACAAAGGGTGCTCTACATAGAACAAAAATAATAATAAAATAGGAGTAGGTGTATTTGACATACCTGTAAAACCTGCTTACAAGGACCTCATTAGTGAAACCCATCCCTCCCCAGAACTGGAGACAGCCGTCGCTCAGCTCTCTTGCTAGACGTCCAGCCTTTAGCTTGGCCATGGAAGCAAGTTTGGTGACATCATTCCCTTCAATGTACAATCCTGTATTTTAAAATAATAAAAAAAAAATAAAGGTATATAAGGAAAGTCTTCATACTCCTTCAGTGTGGATTAGTCCGCGTACAGAATGGAAGAGGATCACATTGTCCTCTTTCTCCTTTCTGATTGTCTGTGACCTGCCTTTGTGGTGCAAAGGAAGTCACCTGACACAGAGGTCAATGTGTCCCTTAAGCTGATTGGACTGCAGCCCTGTCCCATAATATAAAGCCCTGCTCCATCTCTTTCTGGGTTATGCCATAAAACGGAGATATGTCACGTTAATGTTACCTTAACTTGCCCACAGGGCTCTTTTTTCTTTCTATTCTATAAAAGTAATATCTGCATATCTTACTAAGTGAGACATGGACATTGTTCTGCTAACAATGCAAAAAATATCACTGTGACAAAATATATGTAATTTCCATGCAATCTAATCTATGACGTATGCATTCTGTTTTCAGTGGAGGCATTGCTGGCAAAGAAAGATATATTCTAGCTCACTCTCCCAGATCCTCACAGGACATACAGTGCTTCTCTACACTAAACAAATGCTCAGATTCCTGGTTACAGGACTTCTTCCAGGCTGCACCCACTCTCTGGAATAACCTTACTCGCTCTCTAAGGTTATCCTCTACTCTCCAAACTTTCAAGCACTACCTTGAAACTCATTTCTTCAGATAAGCTTATCATATTCCTCACCCTACTCTATAACATTTGTCTACACTATTTATACTGAGCACTGTTACCATACACCCTGTCTCTCTCCATAGTAATATCCCCTCAGTCCTGGTAGTAACACTGCTGTGTGACTGATCATACACAGCAATGAGCACTGTTACCATGCAACCTGGCTGCCCCTTTTTCTGATATATAGCACTTGCCCTTAGGTATCAAACCCCAAGGTCGTATAGAGTGTAAGCTTGTGAGCAAGGCCCTGTTACCCACCCAGTCACGTTATAATGATTGTTAAAATTGTTAAGCACTACGTATTCTGATGGCGCTATATAAAAACCTATTAATAAGTAATACACAATTAAAAAAGAATAAAAATCTCTTCCCATCTACTAATATCAATGTTGGTTTAAACTACTTTCCTAAGCAACCTTCAACACTCTAGTTGTGAAACTACATGTCCAATCATGCTCTGCCACCTATCAGCTGTATCTTTTCATTTGGAGCATGCTGGGAGCTGCAGTCTCTTTCACCTGGAGTGTCAAAGGTTACCTATGCCTTATTTGAACCTTTCTGTGTACTCCTATGATGGATGGATGGATAGAAACAAAGAAAGTGATGGCAGATAAGAGACACACGGCCCATCCAATCTGCCCTGTTGTTTATGTAAAACTATACTGACTTTAGATCCTATTTCACCCTCCATTTTGTTTGAGATTAAGGATATCCTTATATTTATCCCAAGCATGTTTAAAACTTTTCTACTGTGTTAGCCTCAAGCAGCTCACTTGTGTTTGTTGTTTCCACTCCAGTGTTCCAGGACTGTAACACATGACCCATCCCATCCACTTTACCATGAAGTGGAAAGATGTTATTGTGATTCTCTTTGCTAAAGGCAACCAGCAACGTGGGAGTGTTTATGTACTGCCCGGACACAAAGAACATTGTGAAACCAGACTGTACTATAGAAGAGAACACAACACTGCCCAGGTGGGAGTATGCTCTGGGTGACCTGCAAACTCACCGACCGTACGGTGCAGCAATGACCGAAGAAGCTCAACCTCTGTGCTCAGCTCTGCCAGGCGGAAATGGACGACTTGGTTGCTCAGGAGGGGCTGATTGAAGATCTTCCTCTGATTTGTGTAGTTAATAGTTTCTTGAATGATATTTTCCATGGGAGTCAGGACTGAAATAAAAAGTAAGATAAGTAAAGCAGTGATGTGTACAAGTCATGGACAGCACATTACAATAAACAAGTGGTGTGCGGCATTGCCTAGTAGGGTGTTCCAGAAGATGGTGAGATCAATTTATAAAGTTAAAATAGACAGGTGCATGATAGGCAGAGGAAACAGAATGCCCATTAACACTGCCATAAACCAGTAACTGACTATGCCATCCTGTCTGTAAAATAAAATGCAGAAATGTTAGTTACACACAGTTGCAAATATATGATAAGCCAATAGCCTTTCAAGGATACTGCTGGGGCTTTTTTTTACCGGACCCGGAGAGAGAGAGAGACCCCTCAGACACTTACCTTATCTCTCTCTACTGCTGATACTTGCTGCTGGAGAGCTGTAGAAGGTTGCAGAACAGCGGAGTGATGTGGAGAAGGAGTTCTCTGCGCATTAACCCACTGAAACATAACTGCAGGTCTGCAGCCCCCCCATATGTGACGATGCAGGTGACATCGCATAGGGGTAAAGAATCACGGCCCCTCACCTGGGTTTGTTTATACCAATTAGCTGATGTCACCCATTCATTGTCCTACAGTAAGAGTGTATTGAATGGGTGAGGTCAGCTTCATTGTCTGAGCCAGCAGCTGCTAATTGGTAACTAAACATACCTTTAATGATTTATTAACAGGCTGCAATCAAGCTTCCCTACCATGTCACGAAATCAGCATCATGGCTGAGAAAGGTTTTTCTGAGCCCAGCTGTACATATGGACAGATACAGTCACTCACACCAAATTTGAAACCACCATACATAAGATTAGAAGTTCTCCCTATAAAGATTGTATATACCCAAATACTGTGACATCATCTCGCACCTCAAAGGTATTAGTGTGTACTTTGAACAGCTATTATTGACTGGCTGGAGATATACTTTACTCGTACTCATTTTGTTCTTGTTGTGTTTAATATTTGCATTTCTATTTTTGATGTGATTTTTATTGATTGCCTTATGTTTTTGTTGCTTTAATGTATATATGTTTGATACTGTGAAAGCCTTAACTTAGTTTGGGCTATGTTTTGAGGCGTTATATGTGCATCCCATATACTTCACCCACGTTTTAGAAGATAACAATATTAATAAGATAATAATAACTTTATATATAATAAATATGTAAAAAGATGATTAGAGAAGAAACTATTCAGCTGTAAGGCAGAGTAAATAAAACACAGGTCTAGTTGTGAGTGGTCTGTATTTATTGTAATTTAAAGTTTTGTGTAGGAGATTGGACAGCTTTTTCAACATTTTATAGATTAATAGAAAAAGTTTGCATTTTATGGAACGAAATAACTTTATAAATAACATTCCAGCCTTCTTCAGAGATTAGAAGGATTTTCGCCTCTGAAATAAATTCTGTATACTGGAAAGCCAATTGTGCACCTTGTTTTAAAGCAATTATCTTTAATTCTGATTTAACCATTTGATAGACAAACAATTCAATTTTTACAGAGGATCTGAAGTATACTTGAAGCTATATATGCATCTTAATGAATATATTTAAACATTGTTGTGGCAAGATAAGTAATTTCCCAGAATCTCATTTATTTATTTATTCAACCATGCCTGAAAAAGTTGACACATAAATATGGGTTTAATATATTGTGATAAAGCTACTAGAGGACATGCAGCCTATTAAAAGTCCCAGAGTTCTATCCAAGAGGGCTGTAATGACTATAAAACCCCAGGGAGAAGTGTGTTTGTTTCAGAAAAATATCCAAACCAGTTATGTGTGGCTTTAGTTAAAGCTGGATTAAGGGTCCCTGGGGTTGTGGATGAAGAGAGAAGGGCATTCATTCACCAGGGGTCTTCAGGCCAACCAATCAAGGTTAGGGATGACTCCACCTGTATCAAAGTGGCTAAAAAGGCCATGAGCCCTAGAGCCTGGGTCTCTTTGGTGAAGTAGCAGAGGCAGAAGGCCTTTAGGGGTAAACCCTAGGGGGTTTGAACCGGGGCACTCACCCCGCACTCCTTGGGCCCTTTCCTCACCAGCTTTACTTTAACCACCTTCTACACTTTATTAGTAGTGGCTCTGTAGATGTTGCCAGGGAGTAATGATGTGAAGGTTAAGCAGAACCACTATCCGTACTAACTCTGGCTAGAAGGAGGCCACGGCTCTGAAAGTAACGCTGACAGATGTCAGCTAAAAAGTTACAGACCCTCCAACATGACCCATACACAATATTCCGCTTCTGGGCTTCCAACTGTCTCTCTCAGCTAGATTTCATGAATAAACCGATGTTTGAAAAACCTTTTTTTCTTCCATTAAGGTGGTTACCATAGTAACTGGCAGTTGGAAGCTCAGGAGCAGAACATTCTGTGCCTAATGGAATGTTGGAGGGTCTGAAGTTTATAACAGCGCTAAGTACTGAGTGCTGTTTATAAATAGCTACAATACCTCAGTCTACGTATGCAATTAAACTGTGCATTCGCCAGTAGCTGGATGGGGGTATGGGGCTCCAGAGGAAGCTTTGCCCTGTGCAGCCCTGTTTAGAGGGACCAGTTTGTCAGGGAGGATGTAAGCAGCAAGTGCAAAATTGTGATATGTTTGTGAGTTTAACACAAGGGGCCAGATTTACTAAACTGCGGGAAAGGGAAAGTGGAGATCCAATCCAATTCTAGCTCTTACTTTCCTTTTTTCCTCATACCAGAAAATGTCAGCTAGAATTCGATTGGTTGCTATGGGCAACATCTCCACTTTTCCTTTCCCACAACTTAGTAAATCTGGCCCAAGGTTCACTCACAGTAGTCATGATCAACAACAACTCTGTTTTAAGGCTTCGTTTTGGTGTGACTTAACTGCTGCATATGTGAAAATAAAGCACACTACAAGTATTTT
>WWET01000592.1:116365-128147 GCA_011038615.1 Limnodynastes dumerilii
GGAAGGTAAGGGGAGTGTCGTGGGAGTGAAAGTTTTTACGCTGGAGCGGTAATACGCTCCGCTCTCATGCATAGGTCTGGATCAGGCCCATTGTTACTAAAAACGGTTTAGTGTGGTGCATGCGAAGTCCAAATATATTTATGGATAAGGTTTGATCTGTATCCACCCCTCTCTCTCCCATGATGTCTGGGTCCTGCCCATGGTGTTCCTAAATCTGAAGGTCTTTTGCGTTGCTACAAGTACTTCAGGGAAATATTTCTTAAAATGTTTTGTTCTGTGACAGAAGAAAAATCCTTCACTTGACACAGTTCTCTGATCGATTTGCATGCAAATTACTACCAGCTAAACAAGCAGAGACTGGCAAACCAAGTGACAGGACTTCATTAAATTGTGTTTCTGCTTTACACTGAAAAACCCACTCTGTGTAATTCTGAATTGTGACACTTGCCAGTCACGTCAAGGAGAAAAACAATTAACTTCTCAACAGTAAATCGCTATTCAAATTTATTTTGCAATGGTGTTAACATTCCCGGGTGCTGTGCAAATGATTTCTATTAATCACGATAAAAGAAAAAAAATTAAATAAAATAATAAATCAAAAGTCTCTGCTAACACTCTGCTTAAAATCTGTTCTGCTTAAAGTTTGTTAACTTTACATAATAAAATCAGAAAATATTACAACAGCAAAAGGTATGATTTTCTCCTACCCCTCTGTTACCCTTACCTTAACCCTGCATGATCCACAGCCTAACCTTAACCTTCCGTTTTTATTGGCCTAACCCTCCCTTTCTATCAGTCTAACCTAAGCCCTCCAATACTATCAGCCTAACCCTGAACCTCCCCTTGTATTTGCCTAACCCTCTCCTTGTATCTGCCTAACCCTCCCCTTGTATCAGCCTATCCCTCCCCTTCTATCAGTCTAAGCCTAACCCTCCGCTTCTATCAGTCTAATCCTAACCCTTCCCTTCAATAAGCCTAACCCCCCTTCTATCAGCTTAACCTTAACTCTCCCCTTCTCGCAGCCTAACCCTAATCTTCACCAGCCTGCTGCAGCCCGTCCCCGCGTCACCTTACAGACCGATAAATATACACTTTCACTGCTTGTACTTTGGAGAGCATTAACTTATGGCTTTGCTCTGTCCAGCAGTATATCTAAATATCAACGGATGTATCCAATAAGAAGCTTAATATCATTTAATCACAGCAGTCACATTTACTGAATGGACTACAAATCAGGGGGAAGAGACCTCTCCTAAAATAAAGTTTGAGGGTGAAGAAAGGACACGGGGACTAGATCTTTGGTAACACTTGAACAGTCGCTGTCTCTCACCTTTATTAACTATTTCGGGCATCTTTTAATAGACAATCAGAAGATGGACAATATAACAATTGACACCATTAGGTAGACCTGTTTCACTGTTGAGAGCTACGCTACAAAGACAAATATTATGTTATATTATGACAAGAGAACCAGATCAACCACTATATGGGCGACAGAAATGGTTTTGCTGCTTATAATGGCTGTTTTGCGACATCCCTACAGTAAAGCGGCAACGGTAATGCTGCTGTGAGAAGTCTAAGCCTAACACTCTCCTTCTAGCAGCCTAACCTTAACCCTCCCTGTTCTGCAGCCTAAAACATCCATTTTTATTTTATTACATTAGCTTGAAGGTAGTGGGGCAGAACGGGTTATAGCCGCTGTCGACCGCATTTACGCAATTTACGTAAGAAAAAGATACGTAGATTGCGTTAAAAAATGACGACGCATGCGCATAGTAAAAATAGCTAAACACCGGACGTATATGTTATACGTCCGATACTCTGAATACGGGCCTAAAAGTGTAGCACATATACATAACTTTGTTCACTTCATGGGATCTTCAAAACGAAGGCGGTGTCCACTCTTTCTTGTCTGTATCAACCCGTAATGTTTTTTGCTTAAGTGCTTTCTGTATTTTCACCTTTTTATTTTATAGGAAACTCTTTTGCTTGTTGTATGTCCATTCTGTTATTCCTTTGTAAATAAGCATTGTAATTCTTATCATATTAAATATCAATTAATAAGTTCATGTCTGTGTTCTTACGGGTTCACGTGTCGGACCAGCTTGGTTACTAAACGCTACTTAATGGTAACAGATGGGATCATTCCGAGTGTAAGATAATTCTGATAAAGTATAATGGTGTTAGATTGGTGTAAAGGAGAACCTAAGACCTTCTGTGAATAGTCTTGGTGGTAGCAGCTCATTAGTATTAAGTCCTATTTGGCTGTTGTGATTAACCCCTTGTCTCCCAGATAAGTCCCAAAGGCCTCAAATGAGGTCAGGGTCATGACACTACCTGCTATTGGGAATGAGTAATTGTGGAATTAGGGCCATTCCCTGTAACACCCATTCACAATAAGTTGTAATACAGAAAATTTCCATGTCTGGCACTGATACAGCCGTGATACAGCCGCCAGCTATATCAGTGTCGGAAATAAGTTGTTCTAAGCGGAAACTGCATCCCATGGGTGATCTGGTACTGCAATTAAGGTCGACACAGTTTAAGTTGACAACCTCCCTGTCCCACTAACTTATCTTCCCGCTGCAGCTTCAGTGTCATTCTGTCTGTCTTCTCCGCACTGTTCAGCAGTTTATCACTTTAAGTGTTAGGTGTTAGGGTTGGGGTTCAACATTACCGGCTGCATTTACAGTATCTGGGTAAGTGCTGCCTATTAATAACCAACAAATTTACTTCTACTTTGACGTCCCTGACTCGCTGCAAGATGATTCACTTAACGAATTCTAGGGGATTAAACGTTAAATAGACATGCAACACCTTTTTTGTAAAAAAAATCTCTAAAAAAGAGACAATACAATTGCTAATAAAACAGTGCACTGTTTAGAACGACCCTTAATATTATAAAGTGAAAAAGGCAAATCCTCAAAACAAAAAATAAAAAAAAAAAGTAAATGTGGACCACAGAGTTCCTATTGTCCCGTGCAATAATGCATATGATGTTTTTAGGGTAATTGTTGTAATAACTCCCTTAGGCAATGGAAAAATATGAGTCCAGTAAAATAAAGAAACAACGGTCTGTGGAACACGAGGAATGTAAGTGGGTGCTTAAGAGTTTTGATCCTGGACAATTCAGCGTTTCAGTGATTGAATATGCAAGCCCAAAAGTTTGACCGAGTAGAGTATATGCACGTGTTGACAATAAAGTGAAAGTCCAAAGTAGCAAGTGGAACTTAATCTTATGTGGAAACAGTGCAATGATGTAACAGTAACTCACGGTCTAATATGGGCTTTCCGTTGTCATAATGAAAGTTTGACCCGCTTCTCTGAAGCAATGAGCGCCGCACGGCTTCTCCAAAGCCACCGATTGTGGGAACAGTAGTTGGCTAGTTCAGCACATCCAATATCAGCTGTACTTGAGTCAGTCAGGTCCGCACCAGTACCACACTTGTCACGGTCCGTGAATCGTGAATGAGGATATAGAAAAAATAAATTTGAAGCACCTTGACGCGTTTCACGGTCTCAACTGGCCGTTTCCTCAGAAGGATTTTTATTTTGTTACATTAGCTTGAAGGTAGTGGGGCAGAACGGGTTATAGCCGCTGTCGATCGCATTTCCGCAATCTACGTAAGAAAAAGATACGTAGATTACGTAAAAATCGCTAAACACCGGACGTATATGTTATACGTCCAGTACTCTGAATATGGGCCTAAAAGTGTAGCACATATACATAACTGTTCTCTTCATGGGATCTTCAAAACGAAGGCAGTGTCCACTCTTTCTTGTCTGTATCAACCCGTAATGTTTTTTGCGTAAATGCTTTCTGTATTTTCACCTTTTTATTTTATAGGAAACTCTTTTGCTTGTTGTTTGTCCATTCTGTTATTCCTTTGTGAACAAGCGTTTTAATTCTTATCATATTAAATATCAGTTAATAAGTTCATGTCTCTGTGTTCTTACGGGTTCACGTGTCAGACCAGCTTGGTTACTAAACACTACTTAATGGTAACAGAAGGGATCATTCCGAGTTTAAGATAATTCTGATAAAGTATAATGGTGTTAGATTGGTGTAAAGGAGAACCTGAGACCTTCTGTGAATAGTCTTGGTGGTAGCAGCTCATAAGTTCTATTTGGGGTGGATAAGGGGCATTTAGTCATTGTAGAACAGACCAAAAGGCTGTTGTGATTAACCCCTTGTCTCCTAGATAAGTCACAAAGGCCTCAAATGAGGTCAGGGTCGTGACACTAACTGCTATTGGGAATGAGTAATTGTGGAATTAGGGCCATTCCCTGTAACACCCGTTCACAATAAGTTGTAATACAGAAAATTTCCATGTCTGGCACTGATACAGCTGTGATACAGCCACCGGCTATATCAGTGTCGGAAATAAGTTGTTCTAAGCGGAAACTGCATCTCATGGGTGATCCGGTACTGCAATTAAGGTCGACACAGTTTAAGTTGACAACCTCCCTGTCCCACTAACTTATCTTCCCGCTGCAGCTTCAGTGTCATTCTGTCTGTCTTCTCCGCGCTGTTCAGCGGTTTATCACTTTAAGTGTTAGGTGTTAGGGTTGGGGTTCAACATTACCGGCTGCATTTACAGTATGTGGGTAAGTGCTGCCTATTAATAACCAACAAATTTACTTCTACTTTGACGTCCCTGACTCGCTGCATAACCTACTTGCCACATCCGATCCAGCTCCAACCTCACTGACTCCCAGACATGCAACGACATCTCCAGCTATAGTTGGCTCAAGGAACTGGCGCTTCAATTCATCGCTGCCGAACCTGTAATCATAAAAAAAATTAAGAGAATTATCTTGTATACTGTTACATCATTTAAGTATATTGGCCACATTTACTGGCCACAATTGTGGATGTAACTCTGAAAGTGAAGGTAACAGGGATACTTCTGGGGGAGGCATTTGGCGATTATAACAGCCGATGGTTGTATCGCGGCTGTGTTAGTGTCTGAAATAGCCTTAGTGAAGAAAATTTTCTATTGGGAACAGGAAGTATGTTGAATGGCCCTATTTCAGCAATTTCCCATTCGCAATAGCAGGTAGCTTAAGGTTAGGTTAGGTAGTTAAAAGGGGAAGGATAGGCTACAGGACTCAGAGGGTTAGGTTAGGCTGTGAGACAGGAAGGGTTAAGGTTAGGCTTCTAGTAGGGGAGAGTTAGGGTTAGGCTGCGGGACACGGAGGGTTAATTGTGGCTGTGAGACAGGGATGGTTAATGTTACGCTACTAGTAGGGGAAAGTTAGGGTTAGGCTGTTTGGGCAGGGAAGGTTAAGGTTAGGCTGCGGGACAGGAAGTGGTAAGGTTTGGCACTTAGAAGGGGAAGGTTACAGTTTGGCTGTTCATCAAGAAAGGTTAAGGTTAGGCTGCTACAAGTGGAAGGTTAGGGTAATAGGATGGTTAACTTACCTGTTGCCATTGGCATTTTTCGAAAATGCTCCAGGTGCTGTTACCAAACTTTCTTAATGCGGATATCTCACGACGGGATGTGGTTGGTTGGAAAAAAGCCTTTCTAACCAGTGAACCACATCCCACATGATTCATTCATGTAAGCTAAAGGACCTTTTCTGATGTCAACCACGTGGTTTAACGACAAAGAATAAGCTAAATCCAAGTAGCCTGAAGGACCCTTTAGCCCACTTGGATCTAGACTTAAACATACGTCTTGGTCTTGAAGCTTTAGCCAAAATGCTTGGAATCTCGGGGAGTCAGGCTGATCAGTCATTTGGTTTTTTTAAAATGAATTTTCCAACAGTTTTAGAAGTATCAGTGGTATAAGTATTAATAGTATGAGTGGAGATGATAATTGTGATGACCATGCTTTAGCTCAAACTGCAAAAGATGCAGACTTTGTTACATATATAAGATTGATAATAATAATAATAATATTATAATAATATATATTATATAAAAAAAATTATTTTTATTTTTTTGCAAAATATTGTTTAAAAACAAAAAACCTCATTGTGCAGTGACTTCTTTAAAAAAAAAAAATCCCCCTAATATTATTCCACATTCTTGTTGCTTGTGGACTTCACTTGAAAGAGTGGAGAGATAGGGAGGGTGTGAGGGTAATTAATAGTGAAGTTCTTGGCACAAGCTCCACCATTCCAGGAATCATCTTTCAACCTGCGGTGTCGCAAGTGTCATCGCATGAATGGTGTAAGAGCCCAAAAAACACAAGTGAAAAAGTTAATGCTAATGTATTCCTCATTACTGAACAACGTCTGACTGCTCAGCGTCTTCAGCTAGCCGAGAAATCGTTTTTTTTTTCTTCTGTTCGTTTAGTTCATTCAAAGCTTTTAAACAGACTGGGGACTCAAGAGGCCTCTAAATGAGTATTTTTCTGCACCATGTTTAGTGTTTGTTTCCTAGAAAGTGCTTTCACATTTTCCATTTTGTATTACTATTCAGATTTATTTACCTATAAGTGGGTCCAATGCTTAACATTAACTTATTTTCATTTTCATCTCTATATGAGTGTACTTTGTATGTTATAATATATTTAGTCTATCTACATATATTCAGATGTAATAGGTGTAATAAGCAGTCAAAAACTGGTTTTATCGAAAGCTGTAAACTAATAAATCATATCAAAGCCTAATAACTTTAGATTGTTAATGTTAGAAAGCATTAAAACATGGCGGATCAAGGTTTCTAATACATAGTATTCACGGTATTGCTATAATAGGCCGGATTCAATTTTATTCATTTAGGACCTGATTCACACTTAAGAATTATTTGGATTTTAGGTGCGTATATTTAAGAACGGATGCACTGCGCATGTGTAGTAACTTTTATACGCTATTTGCGTATTCGCAAATTCCGAGCTTATACACTACAGACCTGATTCACACTTAAGAACGCGATAGGTTCCTAAATATACGCAACTAATAGAAATTAAACTCCCTCGGCACGCCCCCGGTTTTCAGGTTCTTATGTGACTTACAAGTGCCATAGGGATCCCTTAACTGTAGTTTCGCATTTCAATGCGTAGGGCGTCTTTTTAGAAACGCAAGTGCATAACCGCGCCTTCATTGCATTATTTAAATGCCTCCGTCCTCCTATATGTGCGTATTGGCCTATTTACTTATTCATAGAACGCCCATTTCTGCGGATGTTACTGCGAACGTAGAGACTTTGGGGCTGATTCAGAGATACGATTTTCACGGCACTTAGGAGCGTATATTTAGGATCTTAGAAAATTCGCATTACTGCGCATGCGTAGTAATAGTGCAACGCCGTCTACGTAGCGGTTAGGAGCGTAAATTCGCTAAGAGCGCAAGTTTGAATCGATCGCAAGCACTTAAGATCTTAAGTGCAGCGAATCTTTAAGATCTTAAGGATTTGCATGGAAATGGGCGGGGGGAGGCAGGGAAATGAGGGAAAGTGGGCGCGGGCTGACACTTAGGATCTTAAATGAACGCTACTACGTCACTTAAGATCCCAAATGACAGCGCAGAGTTAGGGTTAGTCAATGGTGGTCTAAGTTTAAGATCCACCGCTGTTTGCAAGGGGAGTGACTGTTTATGCAGTGGGCTGGAACCTGCTAAGATCTTACCTAAGGTGCATATATTTGCGATCTTTTCGCAATCGCATCTCTGAATCAGCCCCTTTAGGTACGCAGTGTATAAGTATGGAATTATCGAACTTAACTCCAACGTAAATAGCATATAAAAAAAGTTACTACGCATGCGCATTTCATCCGTTCCTAAATATACGCACCTAAAATCGGACGCATTCTGAAGTGTGAATCAGGTCCTACGTACTTAAGATCTGTAGGTTGGTAGTAACATATGCAAGAATGGGCGTTCCATGAATAAGTAACTAGGCAGATAGGAAGATTTGGGTGGAGAGAGGCATTTAAATGACCAAATGAAGCTGCGGTTATGCAGTTAAGTTTCTAAGTCAACGCCCTACACATTCAAATGCGAAACTACACTTAAGGGAGCCCTATGGCACATAAGAACCTGAATACTGGGGGCGTGCCGAGGGAGTTTCATTGCATATATTTAGGAACCTATCGCGTTCTTAAGTGTGAATCAGGTCCTTAATCATTCATGTAAAAAAAACAATAATTTCAAGCAAAAAAAAAAAAAAAGTTTTATTAAATAATTTTTTTCCTCAGCTCTATTTAATATTAAAAAAGATGTTTATCAGAACTAGAGTTTACGGGGTAGATCCAGACCTAAGTTCAGGTTAAGTACCATTGCGTAGCGTATTTACGCGATTGTAAGTACTATGCACTCCCCCCACAGTCGTACGTAAATTACTTGATTTAAGAGTCCCAAACCCTATCTTAACTTTTCCTAGCGTAAGTATGCTCGAACATAATAGATTGACGTTCGTGACAGCCTAACCCTGCCCATACTGCACAATTTGAATGCCTCCCTCCACTTCCACTGCGTAGTTACGGCTAGAATATAATTGGCACGCCCCTTTGTATGTAGTTACGACTTTGTTACGGCTGCCAAGAGTTATGATACGTAACATCTGGCGTGCGCATGTGCAGAACGTACAAACAGCCGAAGTTACGCTAGCAGCTAGTGTAACTTCGCTGTCATACGTAGTTCTGGATCTGGCCCTACCTGCTTATCTAGTTAAACGCATCTCTCCTTTTCCAGTATGAACTATAGTTTGAGTTGGAGGATTGAGTTTAAATTTAGAGTCGTCCCAATGTTGCCCATTAAGAAAATGTTTTCTCATTAGACAGGTTTCGTGTTGATCAAATCAGATAATATTAACAGGACGTAAAGGCTCTATCTCTAATGATAGCGGCTCCTACTTCAGTAAACTAACATGTTATGACCGATTCCTCTCATATCAACAGAGTCAGGGGCATCGAAAGCATTTTTAAGTTGAGGGGACAAGGTTTAATTTTGTATTGGGCCCCACTACAAACAAATGAAATCAAGATATACATCTTATAAAAAGAAAAAACAATAAAACTTATCTTATACCCCTTTCACATCTCTCTTAGGGCCTCATTTACTAAGGTTGATGTTAGCAAAATCGCCCAAAGTCTTGGGAATTTAGCTGTTTTTTCACCATCGTGGTATTTACTAAAGCCAAAGACCAAGGACATCGGGGTTTTTCACCACCAAATCAACCAACATTGCTCTACCCTCCCAGTCCTGATAAGTGATAGAAATCTCCCTGCAAATGTGTTATGTGTCCGTAAAGAATGTTACAAAGTACCCACATAAACCTTGCAATATTAAATGACCTAACCCTACATGTAAAACCCAGAATAAAATGTGTACAAAATGTCCCTTACTGTGTCGCTAGATTAAAATGGTGGCCACCATATTACAATGTCCCCTAAAGTGTATTTTGCATGTGTAATGTGTATGACAATAATAAATAAATGTTGCGACTCACCGTTTAGCATTCATCTGTCTTGGGGTGATTTGCTTGGATTGTCAGTTTCATTTGAAGATCTTTGTTCCATGTCGCAGGAGGAGGCTTGTCACCTTCCTTGCCTCTTCTGGCCCTTTCCGTGACGCACCTCTTCTTCCTTCTCTGTTTCCCCGCTCCTAATGACCGGTCTGTCGCTAGGGGCCCCCTTTTATAGTTAAAAATGGCGTCATAAAAACTAGAGCACTCACTAGAGACCCCTAATGTTTATGACGTCACTTATTCTATAGAAGGGGGTCTAACGGCAAAAACCTGTGTAGTTTCCCGGGGATGTGAAGGGGGTATTAGTAGACTTCTTCAGTGCATCTCAGAAGAGCAGGATAAGACCCCAGCGCTGCAGCCGGCAGAAATGACACGCTCACAGGAGCAATTTATTGTCACAGTATGCTGGCTACAGCACTGAGCACCTTCTCCTGCTGTAGCAAGTGGTGACTGGTGGGCTTACATTTAGCTGGACGGACATACTGTTAGTGGCTTAAAAGCTACCTGGGCCCGATCCACAGCCGCATGCAAATAGACAGGCACTGTGCCTACCGTAGAAGTGTTTGTAAAAGTGGAACCGGCTGCTGCATGCAATCCAAAAGCACACTTAATGGTGCCTATGGATTGTAAGCAATTACAGCAAACCTTCAAACAGCAGCTAAGTGCATTGCAGCTACATGTCCAAATACATTGCCAAGTGCAGGGTAGTGCTGTGCAATGCTGACTATGAATGGAGGTTAGGATTAATACGAGCACCTCTGTCAGACTGTTACTGTCACAAAATAATTGCAAACAATATTTTACATTTTTATTAAAAACATGGAAAAATGTATTCTTTTCTTCTTGTATGCAGACGGGGGCGGTACTATCATTGGTGCAACGGCACCGGGGTCCATGCTGATACGAGGGCCCACAGCTGTCATCACTGCACCTCCAAGGTTCCCCACTGGATTACCTGGGATATCATCAGGGCCACAGCATATTTTTTGCACCTGGGCCCACAACTCGCTAGTCCCGCCTCCGTATGCAGCAATTATTAACACGCGCACAATGCATCGACTACAATTTCTGACACTTAGCAATGATTTTGAAGTGTCAGATTTTAATGGAAGGGTAAGGAATCGGTGGCAGAATGTCAGCCCCCTGGACTTACACAGTAATCTGGTGCAAACGTTTTCATGTAAACGGTCATTTCTTTCTACGTCTACGTTCTGATTTGGATCTGGGGCACTTGCATGGACATACCATTACTATACACTGACTATGTCCCTCCACCCCTTCTATCCCACGACACACGCCCCTCAGAAGGCAAGCCACCGCAGCCTGAGTTGTGCTCAGATCTGACTGCGCGCTCTTCAGGGTTCTGAGCATGCTCAGTGCGATATTCACACGTCAGAAGCGTCACGACAGCCGGCGCACACCCACCTCTGCATCAGGCCCACCTGCGTTCAGGAAGGAGCTGGTACTCTCAGATGAGTTTGGTGGCCAGCGGAACTTTTCATAGTCCCTGCCGCCCTCTTGGCTGGCACTCCCTTTGCATTTGGCGCCCAGGCCCACCTGAGGAAGGAGCTGGTACTCTCAGATGAGTTTGGTGGCCAGCGGAACTTTTCATAGTCCCTGCCGCCCTCTTGGATGGCACTGCACTTGCATTTGGCGCCAGCTCCCCTGTTCTGACAGAGTGTGGATCCCCGTAGCAAACGTTTCAATAGGCCCGTTCACTCCCAGCCAGTTCGGAACTCGATAAGGCAAAGCAATCGATCCCCAGAGCACCAAACACGGTGCTCCGAACGGTAAGCAACCTCACTCCCTAACCCTAAGTCCCCCCCCCCAGCCTACCCCTAAGTCCCCGGAGAGTTTTACTCACTTCTCCGGTGGTCTTGTCCAGTGGCGGCACTGGCGGCTTTTCTGAAAATGATAGGGTGAGTATTCACTAAAAAAAAATTCTGCAATATATCACATTCGAAATTGGGAGAGCCAAAAAGGGACTTTCGGCTGTCCCTATTTCGCAATGTGAAGTATTGTTGCAGGGACTCGCAATGATTCTGACACCCATGCAAGAGAGGAAGGATATTTCACTGAAATAATATTTTCGATGGTGCTACTGTTTATCATTGCTTTCCCATACTCCAGAAACTTCCCGTGATGGTTCTAAAAAGTAGTTTTATTAAAAATCAATTCACAATGACTCGTTCATTTATGAGTTAAGAATAAAACATGAGAGAGACATATAATGAGCATCATATACTCCGATGGGTTTTTTTTTGGTAGAAGGGCAAACAGGAAAAAAGTAATTTTCACTTACTCTGCAGTGACATTGGTATTATGCAAATTGCATTGCAGATTTGACCTTTAAAGTAAATGAATGGA
>WWET01000592.1:129044-140540 GCA_011038615.1 Limnodynastes dumerilii
GGCAATCTCAGAGGCGGGAGGGCTTGGCGGTCGTCCCAAGCCATTTCCTTGATTGATTTCCTTGAAATCTCAACAGTGATCGGACACACAGCAACGGCTGCCATTATTTAATGAATACATAATAGAAAGCAACATCAGAAAGCCACACTGTGGCTCTCAGGCGGAACTAAAAAATAAACCTGTGTTCCTTAAAAGTCAGAGCAGCTTTGTAAAATATTAACTGGATCCAGACCAAAAAAAATCCGCCAATCTCTGGATCACACAATACAGACATCCATCTATTCTGATTTCAGTTCTGAACCACATGGAAATCCCTGGGTGTGGCTTTGCTGGTACGATGGTCCTTTTTGGTGACAGACCATCGTAATACAGCTGCAATTGCCGGCAGTCTCCATTGTAGAAAACTAACAGTGATGTGACTTCTGGCATCGTGAAGAGTCATCCACCAAAAAGTGTTTTTAGCTGGCGCTACCCTTAACGTTCCACTTCCTGCAGCCTAATCCTAAACTTCTCCTTCTTCAGCACTAACCCTTCATACTCCACAGTTTAACCCTCACTGCCAAACCCTGCAGCCTAACCTTAACTCTCCATGCCCGCAGCCTAACCCTACCCTTCCATGCCCCACAGCCTATCCCTAACCTTTCTCTTAAGCTCTAAACCTCTCCTTATACCCACTGCAGCCTAACCCTAATATACCTGTTGCAACCACCCCAGCCTGTACTTATTGGGAACGGGAAAGTAGATTGCTGTTCCCAAAAGCAATTTTCTATCTCCAGATTGTTTCGAACATTAATAAAGGCGTCATTCAGCTGGCGGCTGTATCATGGTCAAAATCGGGCAGGACGAGCATTCAACTGCATCCTGAATCTCCCAGAACTACAGAGGTCTGGATGGTTACACAGCGGGAGGGAATACCTACACTGTAAAGTGACTAAGAGGAACCACCCACCTTTGGACTCTGCTTTGTCTCTCTTTCAAACGTGTCATTTGAAAGATTCGAAACTTCCCTAAAAGGGGTGTTTTTCCTGGTTGGAGCTCTGGCCGTAGCAGAAGAGGAGTTCCGATGCTGGATTCTCACGCAAGGGGAGACCACTTCTCTTGCTTGAACAGGACTTCCACCACTAGGGCCTAAGCAGTAGCGTTACGTTAAAAACGTAATTCAGCAAGTCTGGATCAGCTCAATAACATGAATTCCAAAGCTCTTTAATGCTTTTGCCACAACTAAACTTTTCACCCCATATGGGTGCACAGAAAGCTATCAAATGATTTATTATTCACAATCATTAGAATACAAAGTCCATTAAACAGATCCAACATCAGCACAAACCACAAGCAATTAGACACTTTATTTTATTATCTAATATGCACCAGACGCTTCCCACTCCCCTGACTCACCAGATAGCGACCGCTCAGAAGACTTTCTTACAGGATAGATGGAGACAAGGCCATAATATAATAAAAGCAAAACACGAAGGCAGTCTTAGGGATGTTTGAGCTGTCTCATGTCTCAGTAGGAGACTGTTTCAAGGATTATATAAGAAAAACATAAAGGGCCGTATTCACAGCTCCGTTTTTACATGGAGTTGCGTGCGTATTTTTAGGTACGTTTTGACTGCGCATGCGTAGTGACTTTATATACATAAGCGCTTTAGGCACAGAGATGTGAATCGCACTTGGGCACTTATGTGCGGATGGGTGGCAAGGTGGCTCAGTGAGTAGCATTTGTGTCTCCCAGCACTGTGGTCATGAGTTCGATTCCTGGACTAGGCCTCCTCTATGTGGAGTTTGTATGTTTTCCCCGTGTCTGCGTGAGTTTCCTCCAGGTGCTCCAGTTTCCTCCCACACTGGTAGGTTAATTGGCTGCTGAATAAATTAACCCTAGTGTGTGTGTGTGTGCCTGCGTTAGAGATCTTGTGAATGTGATATATTCTCTGTAAAGCACTATATAAAAACCTGTTAAGAAATAACTAATATATTACCTTGTGAGAGCTGGTGTAGCCATGTCGGACTGGACCCCTATGGCCATGGGAATTCCACCACAATTAATATTTCCAAGTTCCTCTGCAATGGCGATACTGTACGAGAAGTCTAAGCCCATTCCTCCATACTCTAATAAGAGACAAGACAATAATGTCATTACTACTTGAATTATTTACCAAAAAACATAACATATAATGGTTTTGCAAGGTGAAAAATATGTTAAGTTTTGGCAGTTGCTCCCCTGAATCAGCCCCATAGAACACCGATCAGCCAAAACACTGTATCAGATTCTGATTTAAGAGTACTGGCCATTTTCCGTATGGTGCATAATGTCATCTCTGCAGGAAGCCAACAGCTGCTAAATGGTAAGCAAAACAAAGTTTTAATAATTTACTAGTGGGCTACAATCTAGCTTTCCCACCATGTTGCAAAAGCAGCATCATAGCAGGAAAAGCTGTACATTGGCCTTGACAAGTTAGAGCAGTTTTGGCATCACAAGGGGGACATACACAATATTAAGCAGGTGGTCTTCATGTTTTGGCTGACCGGTGTATCTGATTTCTATAGTAGGCTATATTCACAGATCCGTTTTCACGTGGAGTTGCGTGCATATTTTTAGGTACGTTGTAACCGCGCATGCTTAGTAACTTTATTTACGTAAGTTACGTAGAATATACGCACGTAAGTGCTTTAGGAAGGGACATGTGAGTCGCACTTGGGGACATACGTACAGATGGGCAAGGTGGAAATATGTACTTGAAAATTTACATGAAAGTGGGTGGGGGGGGCATTTAAATGAACACGTGAGGGCGGAGCTATAAAGAATCACTCGCACGGAAACAGGTGCGTATATTTAAGAACGGACGCACTGCGCATGTGTAGTAACTTTTATACGCTATTTGCATTGGACTTAAGTTCGCAAATTCTGAGCTTATACACTACAGACCTGATTCACACTTAAGAACGCGATAGGTTCCTAAATATACACAACTAATAGAAATGAAACCCCCTAGGCATGCCCCTGGTTTTCAGGTTCTTATGTGACTTATGTGACATACTTAATGTTTATGACGTCACTTATTCTATAAAAGGGGGTCTAACAGCAAAAACCTGTGTTGTTGCTGGGGATGTAAAGGGGGTATTAGTAGACTTCTTCAGTGCATCTCAGAAGAGCAGGATAAGACCCCAGCGCTGCAGCCGGCAGAAATGACACGCTCACAGGAGCAATTTATTGTCACAGTATGCTGGCTACAGCACTGAGCACCTTCTCCTGCTGTAGCAAGTGGTGACTGGTGGGCTTACATTTAGCTGGACGGACATACTGTTAGTGGCTTAAAAGCTACCTGGGCCCGATCCACAGCCGCATGCAAATAGACAGGCACTGTGCCTACCGTAGAAGTGTTTGTAAAAGTGGAACCGGCTGCTGCATGCAATCCAAAAGCACACTTAATGGTGCCTATGGATTGTAAGCAATTACAGCAAACCTTCAAACAGCAGCTAAGTGCATTGCAGCTACATGTCCAAATACATTGCCAAGTGCAGGGTAGTGCTGTGCAATGCTGACTATGAATGGAGGTTAGGATTAATACGAGCACCGCTGTCAGACTGTTACTGTCACAAAATACTTGCAAACAATATTTTACATTTTTATTAAAAACATGAAAAAATGTATTCTTTTCTTCTTGTATGCAGACAGGGCAGTACTATCATTGGTGCAACGGCACCAGGGCCCATGTTGATATGAGGGCCCACAGCTGTCATCACTGCACCGCCAACGTTCCCCACTGGATTACCTGGGATATCACCAGGGCCACAGCATATTTTTTGCACCTGGGCCCACAACTCGCTAGTCCCGCCTCTGTATGCAGCAATTATTAACACGCGCACACACACAATGCATCGACTACAATTTCTGACACTTTGCAATAATTTTGAAGTGTCAGATTTTAATGGAAGGGTAAGGAATCGGTGGCAGAAAATCAGCCCCCTGGACTTACACAGTAACGTGGTGCAAACGTCTACGTTCTGATTTGGATCTGGGGCACTTGCATGGACATACCATTACTATACACTAACTATGTCCCTCCACCCCTTCTATCCCACAACACGCCCCTCAGAAGGCAAGCCACCCAGATCTGACTGCGCGCTCTTCAGGGTTCTGAGCATGCTCAGTGCGATATTCACACGTCAGTAGCGTCACGTCAGCCGGCGCACACTCACCTCTGCATCAGGCCCACCTGTGTTCAGGAAGGAGCTGGTACTCTCAGATGAGTTTGGTGGCCAGCGGAACTTTTCATAGTCCCTGCCGCCCTCTTGGATGGCACTCCCTTTGCATTTGGCGCCAGCTCCCCTGTTCTGACAGAGTGTGGATCCCCGTAGCAAACGTTTCAATAGGCCCGTTCACTCCCAGCCAGTTCGGAACTCGATAAGGCAAAGCAATCGATCCCCAGAGCACCAAACACGGTGCTCCGAACGGTAAGCAACCTCACTCCCTAACCCTAAGTCCCCCCCCCCAGCCTACCCCTAAGTCCCCGGAGAGTTTTACTCACTTCTCCGGTGGTCTTGTCCAGTGGCGGCACTGGCGGCTTTTCTGAAAATGATAGGGTGAGTATTCACTAAAAAAAAATTCTGCAATATATCACATTCGAAATTGGGACAGCCGAAAAGGGACTTTCGGCTGTCCCTATTTCGCAATGTGAAGTATTGTTGCAGGGACTCGCAATGATTCTGACACCCATGCAAGAGAGGAAGGATATTTCACTGAAATAATATTTTCGATGGTGCTACTGTTTATCATTGCTTTCCCATACTCCAGAAACTTCCCGTGATGGTTCTAAAAAGTAGTTTTATTAAAAATCAATTCACAATGACTCGTTCATTTATGAGTTAAGAATAAAACATGAGAGAGACATATAATGAGCATCATATACTCCGATGGGTTTTTTTTTGGTAGAAGGGCAAACAGGAAAAAAGTAATTTTCACTTACTCTGCAGTGACATTGGTATTATGCAAATTGCATTGCAGATTTGACCTTTAAAGTAAATGAATGGATAGGTAACGTGTAAATGAGAGAATTAGATGTGTCAGCTTCTTTTCGGGGAGGCTGTGTTATCGAGATGGAGAGGATAGAGAATGCCATTCTGTACATCATGATGAAATATCTACAATTTATTTTCGCAGTTCACATTCTTTACGGCGCGTGAATTAGCTGATTCCCTGGACAAAAGACCTAGATTATTTTGCTTTTGCATTTTTCAAGAAGTCGGAAACCTATTAAGTCATTCACAACAATTTACAAGCCGGAACTTGTAATAAAAAAAATAAAATAACTTTCTCTAACACAGAAAACTTTTGAAGGATCGCGGCCATTATGTCGTTGTAGACACAAGGGGTGTGACTCGCCGCTAAGATTACCTCATTTGTAACAGGTCACACCCTGGCAAGGAAAGTACGACAGTGGTGATTCTTTGCTTCTGTAGAAAAAGCGTTGTTCTAGCCTCCTCGAAGATTCCAATGATGAAAGGTACCTTAACCCTTCCCTAACCTTAATCGTTCCTGTCCCACAGCCTAACCCTAACCTATCCCTTCTAGCAGCCTAAACTTAACCCTCACTGTCCTGCGGCTTAACATTAACCTTCCCCTTTCTATTAGTGCATTCGTAACTGTTACGGAATGGGTACATTGTTGAAATATTGAGCATTCCCCATCCTTATGTCTTCTGTAAGTTCATCCCTCCCACTTAGTGTGTTAGCTCATGTGAGCAGGGCCCTCCATCCTAGTGTTGTTTCCTCCTCCACCACTTCCCCCTTCACTTTTTATCCTCCACCGCGCCCCCCTCTCTTCGTATCCTCTTGTCCCCCTTTGCTACCCATTACCGGGTCCCTACCTGGTGGCTCCCTCTTAACCTCTCACTGCGCTATATCCCCTCCTCCCTGATCTAACAAGCTTGACACCTCGCATTTTGCCTTACGTTCTGTGCTTGCTTCACTTTATTGTATTTTTGTGATATTTTCATATTTAGATTGTATTTTATTATGTTCTATGCTGTCCATCCCTGTCCTGTATGTCTGTACTGTATTTTGATTTATTTTGTATGGCGCTGTGGACACCTTGTGACGCCTTATAAATAAACGATAATAAAAATAATAATTCAATATTATACCCATTCCAATATCCAAATATTCTTTATTGGGGATATTTCGGTACTGATACAGCCGCGATCAACCATCGCACTGTATCAGTGCACAAAACAAAATAATCTGGGCAGTAAATACACCCCGTCATAGGAGATGCACTCACAGTAAATGAATGAATGAACAGAGAAGAAAAGCGTGATTTGGCATTCTAAGACATCTCTCTATTGGCCCAGCTGGTAACTTCAGCAACGAAGGAACTCAGCAAATTCCTTAATGTAACAAAAGCAATCCCTTCAGTGATATCATTAGTCAATAGGCTGCTCTGGTCGTCTCCTGTGGCCATGCTTTATGGGAGATCATTGCTAGCAAGACTGGCAATCTCAGGGGCTGGAGGGCTTGGCGGTCGTCCCAAGCCATTTCCTTGATTGATTTCCTTGAAATCCCAACAGTGATCGGACACACAGCAACGGCTGCCATTATTTAATGAATACATAATAGAAAGCAACATCAGAAAGCCACAGGCGGAACTAAAAAATAAACCTATGTTCCTTAAAAGTCAGAGCAGCTTTGTAAAATATTAACTGGATCCAGACCAAAAAAAATACGCCAATCTCTGGATCACACAATACAGACATCCATCTATTCTGATTTCAGTTTTGCATCTGAACCACATGGAAATCCCTGGGTGTGGCTTTGCTGGTACGATGGTCCTTTTTGGTGACAGACCATCGTAATACAGCTGCAATTGCCGGCAGTCTCCATTGTAGAAAACTAACAGTGATGTGACTTCTGGCATCGTGAAGAGTCATCCACCAAAAAGTGTTTTTAGCTGACGCTACCCTTAACGTTCCATTTCCTGCAGCCTAATCCTAACCTTCTCCTTCTTCAGCACTAACCCTTCATGCTCCACAGTTTAACCCCTAACTGCCAAACCCTGCAGCCTAACTTTAACTCTCCATGCCCGCAGCCTAACCCTACCCTTCCATGCCCCGCAGCCTATCCCTAACCTTCCCCTTAAGCTCTAAACCTCTCCTTATACCCGCTGCAGCCTAACCCTAATATACCTGTTGCAACCACCCCAGCCTGTACTTATTGGGAACGGGAAAGTAGATTGCTGTTCCCAAAAGCAATTTTCTATCTCCAGATTGTTTCGAACATTAATAAAGGCGTCATTCAGCTGGCGGCTGTATCATGGTCAAAATCGGGCAGGACGAGCATTCAACTGCATCCTGAATCTCCCAGAACTACAGAGGTCTGGATGGTTACACAGCGGGAGGGAATACCTACACTGTAAAGTGACTAAGAGGAACCACCCACCTTTGGACTCTGCTTTGTCTCTCTTTCAAACGTGTCATTTGAAAGATTCGAAACTTCCCTAAAAGGGGTGTTTTTCCTGGTTGGAGCTCTGGCCGTAGCAGAAGAGGAGTTCCGATGCTGGATTCTCACGCAAGGGGAGACCACTTCTCTTGCTTGAACAGGACTTCCACCACTAGGGCCTAAGCAGTAGCGTTACGTTAAAAACGTAATTCAGCAAGTCTGGATCAGCTCAATAACATGAATTCCAAAGCTCTTTAATGCTTTTGCCACAACTAAACTTTTCACCCCATATGGGTGCACAGAAAGCTATCAAATGATTTATTATTCACAGTCATTAGAATACAAAGTCCAATAAACAGATCCAACATCAGCACAAACCACAAGCAATTAGACACTTTATTTTATTATCTAATATGCACCAGACGCTTCCCACTCCCCTGACTCACCAGATAGCGACCGCTCAGAAGACTTTCTTACAGGATAGATGGAGACAAGGCCATAATATAATAAAAGCAAAACACGAAGGCAGTCTTAGGGATGTTTGAGCTGTCTCATGTCTCAGTAGGAGACTGTTTCAAGGATTATATAAGAAAAACATAAAGGGCCGTATTCACAGCTCCGTTTTTACATGGAGTTGCGTGCGTATTTTTAGGTACGTTTTGACTGAGCATGCGTAGTAACTTTATTTACTTAAGCAACTTTGAATATATGCACATAAGCGCTTTAGGCACAGAGACGTGAATCGCACTTGGGCACATGTGCGGATGGGTGGCAAGGTGGCTCAGTGAGTAGCTCTTGTGTCTCCCAGCACTGTGGTCATGAGTTCGATTCCTGGACTAGGCCTACCCTGTGGAGTTTGTATGTTCTCCCCGTGTCTGCGTGAGTTTCCTCCAGGTGCTCCGGTTTCCTCCCACAATGGTAGGCTGCCGAATAAATTAACCCTAGTGTGTGTGTGCCTGCGTTAGAGATCTTGTGAATGTGATATATTCTCTGTAAAGCACTATATAAAAACCTGTTAATAAATAACTAATATATTACCTTGTGAGAGCTGGTGTAGCCATGTCGGACTGGACCCCTATGGCCATGGGAATTCCGCCACAATTAATATTTCCAAGTTCCTCTGCAATGGCGATACTGTACGAGAAGTCTAAGCCCATTCCTCCATACTCTAATAAGAGACAAGACAATAATGTCATTACTACTTGAATTATTTACCAAAAAACATAACATATAATGGTTTTGCAAGGTGAAAAATATGTTAAGTTTTGGCAGTTGCTCCCCTGAATCAGCCCCATAGAACACCGATCAGCCAAAACACTGTATCAGATTCTGATTTAAGAGTACTGGCCATTTTCCGTATGGTGCATAATGTCATCTCTGCAGGAAGCCAACAGCTGCTAAATGGTAAGCAAAACAAAGTTTTAATAATTTACTAGTGGGCTACAATCTAGCTTTCCCACCATGTTGCAAAAGCAGCATCATAGCAGGAAAAGCTGTACATTGGCCTTGACAAGTTAGAGCAGTTTTGGCATCACAAGGGGGACATACACAATATTAAGCAGGTGGTCTTCATGTTTTGGCTGACCGGTGTATCTGATTTCTATAGTAGGCTATATTCACAGATCCGTTTTCACGTGGAGTTGCGTGCATATTTTTAGGTACGTTGTAACCGCGCATGCTTAGTAACTTTATTTACGTAAGTTACGTAGAATATACGCACGTAAGTGCTTTAGGAAGGGACATGTGAGTCGCACTTGGGGACATACGTACAGATGGGCAAGGTGGAAATATGTACTTGAAAATTTACATGAAAGTGGGTGGGGGGGGCATTTAAATGAACACGTGAGGGCGGAGCTATAAAGAATCACTCGCACGGAAACATATACGCACGTAAGTACACACTTAAAGATAAGGGTGGTCTATGGAGGTGTAAGTCTACGATTGCACGGCCGGGAGAGGGGAGTGTCCTGGGTGTTGGTGGGTGTGGCCTTGCTACGTGCGTGCGTATAATTGCGTACTTTAAAAAAAAAATGGATCTGTGAATACACCCCATATACACATAAGCATAATAAGGCTTTTTTAGGAGTACTGATGGCGTGAGTTGGCTAGAACCAATCAATATAACTAAACGTAACAAAATAGATTTCTGTATCTGTTCTTTATGTAACTGCTCCCTTTGGATGAAAGGTGCTGAATGGATAGAGACTTTGCACTGAGCATTTCATTTGATGGTGTCTGGGCATTAACACACTAAATAGCAGAACTGTCTGCTCATTTGGCCATGAAGTTAAGGTATGCAGAATATGTAAAAACATATTGAGAATGCCATACATATTTCAGACATTTCTGAATATGCATCCATAAACTTTATTCTGGTTGTGTGGCTTATAACCTTTAGCAGTGACAGCACACTGTAAGATAAGATATTAGCTTCCACAACATCAAAGGTCATTATGTAGTAATATAAGGGCAGCAAGTGACACATTGAGCTGGTAATGAAATTAAATGTACGCGCACCTAGCTTCTCGCAACAGGTGTACTTGTTCAATTCACATAAACAGTTATAGAAACACATCAATGTGTTAAAGCTATATAAAAGACACTTAAGCTTGTGATGCTTAAGTGCATCTGTTTATAATGGCATTGGGCACTGTATGCAAAATGTATTACAATGAATGGTTTAAATATTAAATTATTCAGCATTCTGAATGATAGAATGTTATTAGGTGAATATTGTACTATAAGTGTGGTGCTCACCTGCAAGGCCATTCACTCCAATGAGTCCAGCAGAACTAGCAATGCTCACAAGATGCCCGTGATTAGAGGCCATCATAGCGGGAAGGAAGGCTTTATAGGTCTAGAATGAGAAAACATTTATATAATATACATTAGCATTAAAGTTTGCGCTGCCATCTGTGAGCTAGATGCTTCCTATGAGCAAATCAAAGCTATTTCACTGACCTCGTGAAATGTAAAATTAAAAAGGTAAAATCTTTTTATACAAATAAATAACACATGCGTATATAATACTGGCTTAAAGAGGCGCTTGGTGGAGCAATTTATTTGAACTTTTTACACGTTCTCCATTAATAATACACAACGCTCCACCATTTGTCTTCATTTAAAGGGACAGGACTCCCTTTTAGGAGTTGCTTTGTCTTGCTGCATATCCTACATGAGCGCAGATCACCTGGGTCCTTTTCCCCATTACTGATCAGAATTATTCGCTTTGGGTTATAGCCTGGGATTCTTTAGGATTTGGGAGCCACATATGATAGATACATAATAAAATGTTGTTCTTCATAATCTCAATACTTTACTAAAGCCTATCCCAATTTCATTTCCAATCTCATATACGGATCCAGGACCAAATCCAGGCTTATTTGAAAGGCTCGTTTTCTACTTTTGCATCTCACTTTCATTATTGATCTGGATCCTCCTGATCCAGACATGCAAACTGTAAGTCTTTCTAACGGTGGGGCAGGACACATACAGCATGTACGCTAGGTGGAATGTATTTAAATGTTACAGTAAGAACATATTTCAGCCCTATGCAAATTTACGTTCCCTCCCCAATATATGTAGATACAACGGGCATGGGGTCTGAATCTGATCCTTTAATCCTTCTTACTTCTCCACAGTTGTATTGTTTTATTTAAAAACATGGGGCCAGATCCAGAACTACAGGATCTGGCCCCATATACCGCATATATCTGACCGCATATACGCAATCTACATATGGAAACGATACGCAGATTACGTACAATAGTTACGACGCATGCGCAGTAGCTATTGTTCATTGAATTACGGCCGTCTATGGAAGACGGACGTAGTTCTGGATCTACCCCATGATGAGTAATGACTATTACATGCTGGACTTGTAATTTTCACTGTCTTAGTAATTTCAAGAAATCCTCCATTAGATTCACTCAAAACAGGAGAAGCTGAATCACAGTGAAAAAGGTTTGAACGGAATCATAAGACCAGAACACCATTTATACAATATGGAGATGGATAATTAGGATCATCAATGCTGTGGATTTTCTCTTGATCCAGGTAAAG
>WWET01000592.1:169406-180243 GCA_011038615.1 Limnodynastes dumerilii
GTGTGTGTGGGTGGTGGGGGGAATGGTTTTTAGGGGGTTGGGGGTCTGTGTCTGGGAATTTTTTGCTGAAGACGTGGTAACTCTATGCCCCTATTGAGTAGTGATATTCAAGCTTTTATTTTGCAATTGAAGTCTGAAATTCTAATGCACAAGTCATAAATAGGTGACTGAGGGTCAGCCCTTGGAACTTACACATGACCTGTTACAAAGGTTCTGATGTAAACCACCCTTTATTTCCACCTGCCTTCAGCGTTGCGCTCGGGTCTGGATGGAGTGCGATTGCATGCTCTTCGTTTCTGAACATGCGCAGTGAAAATCATGCCGAGATACGCCACATGAGCTGGCGTATACTCACCTCTGGATCAGGCTGCTAGTGTGGTAATGCAAGTTCTCATGGAATCTTGGGGTCTCTCCAGTCAAAAATCCCAGTAAATCCATGTAGATTTTTATCCTAGTTTGCTCCTTACACAATGTATAAATCATTTTGATTCACTGGGAAGAAACTACTGTTAAAGATCCCCAAATTCCACATTGCCAAATTCTACTCGCAATCCATTTTAAAAGTATATATAAAACTTTGAAATCAATTCTTGATATTAAATAATAAAATAAAAAGTGTACTTTTTTCTATTTCATTTTTTTATATTTCTTAACAAAAGTTGAAATATTTATTAAATAAATTGTTTCCCAAGCTGTATTCTGGCTCCCCTATTCCTGGGGCAGTTATAGGTCATATCATGTGTGGAGCTGAATTCATTTACCCTCCGGTATTCTTATGAAGCGCACAATCTATCATGGGGTATAACGAGAAATATCGATCGCTTCTCTGACATCTTTCCTGGAGGTCAGGACATCTGTGAAGTGAAGAACATAAAGGAAGTGCGGAATTTATGAAATACAGTTTCTGAAGCAGTTTTTTTTTGTAAAAAAAAAAATTCTAAGAGGAATTTTACAACAAGGGGAATCTTTGAAGCTGGACGGAGGAAGACTGAACGGTGATATATTGAATAACTTTTTACAGAACTACAGTGACACATCTGCGGAATAGTTATAAGCAATGGAGGGAATATAAATATTAGACACAACAAAACCTATTCAGAAAAAAAGAGGACTGAGAACCTGGCCCTCTCCCAAACACAACAGACAATAATTTAAACACAACAAGATACGAGGATTGTCTATTAAATAACGAGACTGATTAAATAACTCACTTTTATTTATTGGTAATACATATGTAATGCTTGTACCCTTCAATGAACTCCCCATTTGCACTAATACATCGATGTAGTCTTGTTTTTCACTGGTGGAAGGCATGAAGCAAATCCATTTCTGTCACTTGTTTCAACATATTTGCTGTTTTCTTCAACTGACTCAATGTGTCCCTTTAAGCACCGATTTAACCTTTGGGAAGATAAAAGCCACAAGGTGCTAAATCGGGGAATATGGAGGATGTTCAAGTGCAGTAATGTGATTGTTGTCACAGAAAGTGCTGTGTGAGCAGCGTATTGTCCTGGTGAAGAATGAAACCATTTTTCCACAGTTGCGGCCATTTCTTTCTGACTCTTTCTCTCAGCTTTTTCAAAACTTCCTTATAAAAATGCCGGTAACTATTATAATAATGCCGGTAATTGTTATAATAACGCTGGTAACTGTTATAATAAAGCCGGTGACTGCTATAATAACGCTGGTAACTGTTATAATAATGCTGGTAACTGTTATAATAATGCTGGTAACGGTTATAATAATGCTGGTAACTGTTGTGCATTCTGGAACCCATTCTGCAACATCTTCAAGGTCACTACATATGCATTATAACCGCTTCTGATGCCTTTGTTTACTAGGTGGAATCACAGTCTCGTTATTTTATAGACATACCTCGTACATCTGTGATTTGACAATTCTGACAACTGATTCTGAGTGCATTCAGAGTTTGGGAGTAAGGGTAAAACAGGTGCTAGTATACAGCTCAGCAAAACCATTTTGCAAACTCAGGGGTGCTAATTGATTTTAAATATTTTGCATGTAGGTAAAATACTTTACTTTTGCACATAGAACTCAAATACTGCATAACTTTATGTTTAATCTATAAAACAGAGTTGAGCTAAGAAATTTAAACTCTCAATTCTAATTCTGTTTTCACAATTTGCCTTCCCTGGCAGTTCAACATGGTATTGCCTGTGTCTATACTTGCACCTAAATAAAGGTGTGAGTGCAGCTCTGAATCAGCTCCCTAGTGACATCACCTAGTCATACTTTCTATAGGTGGCAGCAGAGTTGGGAAACTTCCCAATAAGAGGAGCAGCCAGTTCTTCAGGGGCGTGACTGTCTTAAGGAGGCGTGACTTTTTCCACAATGTAGTAATGGTCACAGCCATATAGGCATGACTAGCACTCTGACATAGTTAGCCAGTGCTATAAACCTCCACTTAATTCATTGGGAATTGGACATACTATCCAACTTCTCCTATAATCAGTGAACAGCTTTATCGAGTCAGAGCCCTTAAATAGGGACTTTAAGCATCATGATGGGTCTCTGACTTTGTCTACTTGGGATCTACAGGAAAATAGAGAAAAAGAAAAAGTAGGAAAAACACGCATCTGTCGCAATTGAGCATTTCAGGTAAGTGAGAACCTCTAGGTTGTTAGCGGCGCACACCTTTATTAAAGACAGAGTCAAAAACTGCAAATAAGATTAAAGCTTTAAAAGTTTAATGGGTCCAATTTAAAACCATACGTGCAAACAGATGGCGACATATTAACAATGGGCCTGATCCAGACCTACGCATGAGAGCGGAGCGTATTACCGCTCCAGCATAAAAACTTTCACTCCCACGACACTCCCCTTACCTTCCTTTCATTACGCCCACCAAACCCTACCCTAACTTTTCCCTGTGTTCCTACGTATTTTCGAAGCGACACGCGCTGTTCGTAGTCGCCTAAGCACGCCCATACTGTACAATTTAAATGGCTCCCACCACCTATATTCCTTAACTCCAGCGTCCGTACTAACCTCGTACTATAAACACGCCCCGTCGTCAGAAAATACGCAAACAATACGGAAGCCTGAATCGCCGCTACGAAAAGGTATTTGGTACGACCGGAAGTTGTCACTATGCACATGCGCAGTGCGTTTTTTATGGCGATTTTACGCTTACGATCAGCGTTAGATCGCCTGCGAACGTAGGTCTGGATCAGGCCCAATGAGATTAGTAGCCTCACATCTACACTTCACCCTTCCAGACAGTATTCTAGCCCTCCCTAACTAATCAGTAATTCAGTTGTCTCCAAAAACAATTAATACATTACAACATCCAGGATTTGTGGTGTGAAGAGCAAACATGGAAACTCCGGACCCAGCAGGACCCATCCATCTGATTAGTTAGAGAGGGCTAGAATACTGCCCGGAAGGGTGAAGCGTAGCCATGAGGGAATGTGTTCCACACAAGTTTGATTAGATAGAATAGTCCTCAATCAGTTTGTTTTGTATACTTCCTTCATTCATGTACCTCCATATTTGCGATATGTGTCTCTTTTATATTATCTCTTTTTTCATATGTTGCCCATTTGTTTGCACGTATGGTTTTAAATTGGACCCATTAAACGTATAAAGTTTTCATCTTATTTGCAGTTTTTGCCTGTCTTTAATAAAGGTGTGCGCCACTAACAACCTAGGAGGTTCTCACTTGCCCAATATGCTCAACTGCAACAGACGAGTGTTTTTCCTCCTTTTTCTTTTTCTCTATGTGTTCTTAAAATTAGGGTTGAAAATTTGGCTGCACCCTTTGTCCTGACAGCTTTTTGAATGATAAAATTGTTAGTAGTTGGTGAAGAAATTTCTATGTTCTAAAGGAAAATGCATGTAGGGTTTACTTCTCATGTAGTTTAAATACCTGGAGGTTGTGTGTTAACCAGTGAAAACCACAAGCACCAAACTTTGAATGCCAAGACCCTGTTATTTTGAATACAATATATACTCCATAGTTGCGATATAGCTGATTCGGTTATGTGGTGCATTCATGTGTTTTCGGAGCAAATGCTTGTCACAGCATTCTGTAAAGATTTCATCTATGGCAATGGGGAGGTTTTGAATTTCAGCCACAAGAAGGTCTGAAAGTTAAACATATGCAGCTGTTTCTGATTTCCAGGTAATCACTGTAGACAATTATATGATTAAGAAACCCCAAACAAACGTGTAAATATATTTATTGATAAACGCAGCATGCTTAAAACTAACAAAGAAAACAGCTTTTTCATTTTAAGTATTTATTACCCATCCGCATAGGAGTTCAGCCATAACAACAATGCAATCTACAAAATCAGTAGTAACCTATGATGGAACAGAAATAATAAATGCATTGCAGTCTCATGACTGTTGGATCATCCTTTAAATTGTCTGCCTTTATTGTGCACTCTAAGGGCCTGATTCAGACTTAAGAAAGTTCTTAAAAATAAGATCTTAATGTCACTTCTGGGAAAAACCATGTTGATTGCAGGGGAGTCATATTTCATCTGTTGCAAACAGTACTAGTGTTGAGAGGTGATATTTCCCTGCCCAAGTCTAAATACAAAAGCTGGTCAGTATCTGTGTGCAGTAAGCAGTTCAAAGATGTATTTCTGCATGCAAAGAATACAATTATCTTGACTCCCCCTGCAAACAACATGGTTTTGCTCAGAAGTGACTTTAAGATCTTATTTTTAAGAACTTTCTTAAGTCTGAATCAGGCCCTAAGTGTTCTTATTCTGACCTGTCAGCCAAAATTCAAGTCCCTTACCTCTCAAGGGGGTGGACTTATAAAAAATTAGGGGCCGGATCCAGACCTGCACCCGAAAGGTCACTTACGAACGCAAAGTGCGTAAGTGGCCTGTTTTTCAATGGAGGGCGCCCCCCAGATGTTACGCTAGGGTTACAATCGTAACCCTAGTGTTGCAAAAATGGTACGGAACTGTTCCGTGCGCCCCATTTGCGTACAAATGGGCTGTGCTTCCCCTCCGCCCGCTAAAGTGGGCGGGGGGAAGCATGCAAAATGTACAGTGTGGGAGGAGACTGCTGATCCGCACGAGCACTTTAAGGGTTTATGGCATGGTAAGCCTGCACGGGAGAGGGGGGTGACAGGGGGCATGCACTCCTCTCTCTCTTTCGGATGGAGAGACCCCCGCACGTACAGAGAATGTCTGAGAGGCAGAGAGTCTGGATCCGGCCCTAGGAGAGGCAAACAGGAAAACAGGATGGCCCTGATTCACATTTAAGAGGCTCCGGAATCTCATGAAATGATAAGCATGCGCAGTAGTCATTTGCGCAATCTACGTACCAGTTAGGTCCATAGATTGACTCTGTGCGGTCTTTAAAGGCCGCACGGAGTCGGTTAGCAAGGAGGCAGCGCGCTGATGCCGCCTCGGGGAGATATCAATTAGTATGTGCAGCTAAATGTACTTTAAAAGCTTGAAATACCCATCTGCTTTTTATATGCATTCGATATGTTAACGAGCTCATGAATAAAACACAAGACCTATGGCCGTGGAGCTATGGCCGGTCCATGCTGGGGACCGCTCCCCATTAAAGTCTATGGGATTTAAGGGTCGACTTTGTACTGCGGTTGCTCCTCAACGCTGGGGCCTACCTGCAGGGTTCAGGTACCCTCGTGCGCAGGAGGATCTCAGCTATCCAACGCAGGTGGTCCCGAGCGGATCGGACCTTCCTTCACGGAGCAATGTGTGGAGAAAATGGGTCCCCCCCCCAGCCGCTGAATCTCAACAACGGTGGTGGTATGCCAGCGGACGTGACGTTTCTCTGCGTGATTTTCTACTGCACATGCTCAGAACTGAAGTGCACATATTCACGGGCGATTCAGGTCCGAGAGCAATTCAAGCGGCGGAAGCTTGCGCTCTGAAAGGCGTGTTGAAGGAGGGAAGCGGTGGAAGGACACAGTCAATGTACAGAACGGGCGGAGCCAAAGCAAGTGCACCCGACCCAGAGCCCAAAGCAGACGTAAAAAAGGACTGTTGGTGTCATAGGTCCAGAGTCAGAGCTCCACGCGACCTATGAACACACGGAGCTCTGCAATTAAGCACGCAGGAGGGGAGTGCACGACCCTGTCCCTCCCCTCCTTCTTACATGACCAGAACCCTGCCTTCACTTTACCATACAAGCTTGTGTCTGTACAGACATCTCCCCTGCATATCCCCACCCCCGCCACTGTATGGTAGGGTTTAGGCAGATTTTAAGTGCCGGACCCGAAGAACTTACGACACGTAAAACCTGGCGTGTTACACGTCAAGGAGACGTACGCAAGTCCCCTTCTGTGCCTATCTGTGAATCTGGACTATAATGTATGCACCGGCTCCAGGTCATTTCTAAGTCCAGGAGGCTCATCTTCTGCAACCAATTTCCGACCTTTCTGTGAGGATGGGACATTTTGAATGCATTGCACATTGCCAGAAATCGCTGCCGATGCATTGTGTAAAATCATTGCTACATACAGTACGAAGAAAAATAATGCATGGTTTTATTTCAAAATGAAAAATATTGGGTTGGATCCAGACTTGACTTGATTGAAATTAGTTACTCCTGGGCTAAACCATGTTGATTGCAGGGGAATCATATTTCATCTCTTGTAAACATTGTTGAGAGGTGATGTTTCCTATCCCAAGTTTAAATAACAGTGTGATAGTAACGCTGGTCAGTATCTGTGTGCAGTAAGCAATTCACAGACATATCCCTGCATGCAAAGAATACTATTAACTTGACTTCCCCTGAAATCAACATGGTTTAGCCCAGGAGTAACTCATTTCAAGCACTTACTTAAGTCTGGATCCAGCCCACAGTTTGCAATTTTTTTCTAACATTTACATTCGAACTGAGAGGCGCTTCGCAATATCACAACCTCCAATTACAGTCAGCATTGACCAAGGCCATGTCTACCCCAGGAGGATACAACCCAGGAGGGCCTCCTGCAGCATCAGTTGAGGCCAATGAAACATTAAGAATGCACAGTATTCATAAGTCTTCACAGCAGAAGCTAAGTTATAACAGTGCAATCCTATATTGCATACACTTAACCCTACCCCCACATAAAATGTGGATCGTATGTAGGTGCTTAACCAACCCCTTACTGTACAATTTAAATAGCTCCCCTGCCAACTATGCGTACACGCTGTACGCATAACGGGTTGTTTCGCCGCTAAGGATTACAATACATACATATCCTCCTTCGTGACCCATTCCACCAAGCACACAAAACTCCGCTCCTGAGCTTCCAACTGTCACTCACCTGGATTTAATGAAACAACTGATGTTTGAAAAACATTTTTCTTCAACACAGGTGGTTACCATAGTAACTGACAGTTGGAAGCTCAAGAACAGAATATTTTGAACTTGGTGGAACGGATCATGTCGTAGGGTCTGCGCATAATTCAGACTCGTTCATAGTGCGTTCTTATGTGTAACTACCATGTGCACACATGCTCAGAACACTCACACGGAGTACAAACACATTCAGAACGCGTAAATAGGCTGTTTTGCGCTGATCCGGTCCTTGTGAGATGATTTTAAATGTCTATAACACTGAACCCAGTTACCTCCACATTATGGACCTGTTCACAGTTAAGAATGTTTGTGATTTTAGGTGCGTATTTTTAAGAAGGGATATACTGCACATGCCTAGTAACTTTTATACGCTATTTACGTTGGACTTGGGAACGCAAATGCCGTGATTCAACAGTACGCACCTAAAGTCACTAGGCTCGCAGTAACTTACGCTGAAAGGGGTGTGCTGCGAATAATTAACATGGCAGCTACGAAGATTGGGTGGAGGGAGGCATTTAAATGACCAAAAGGGGGCGTGGTTATGCCGACAGGTTCGTAATTAAACGCCCTACGCACAAACATGCAAAAACCTACAGTTAAGGGGGCCCAATGGCACTCGTAAGCCTCTTAAGAACCTGAACGTGCCGAGGCAGTCGCCTTCCTATTAGTTGCGTATATTTAAGAACCTAATGTGTGTGAATCAGGTCCTATGAGAGGACTGTGCATGCTTTACACAACTATAGAATTATAGTTTCGTATTTTGCATATTTTTTCCCCAGAAAATGTATTTCACTTGTATTTTGTTGGCTGCAAACTCCAAATTCAGATATAAAAAGATGAGACGCGATTCATCTTCATCTCTGACTTTACACAAAACAAAGCCTGCAATTCCTACACAACGGAGCAGACGTTTCATATCCCGGCATAAATAAAAAGAAATAGGTAAAAATTATATATAAAGGTGTGAACAAAGCCAGAACAGGTTAATTGGCCTAGTTAGAGGGACTGGCTGCAAGCCGCTTTAGTGTCCTGCTTATAATATTGTTCTCTGTGTAATCCTCTTTGCCTTGTAATCTGCACTCCAGCTGTGTCAGCATTTTCCGCACCGCAAGCAGCTGTGCTGTGGCATCTAAAAGGATTTGTCAGACTAACGTGTCTGGTGATGCAGGATACGACTCCTTGCGCGGGCACTTGCATGAGCTGCGGCTTAGAATGCTAAAAACGTTCCTGAAAATTCACAGAAGGTGAGACCGGGGGTGTGGGATCTCATCTCCTGCTCTGAAGCAGCCTCATACATGGGGCCTGATCCAGACCTACGCCCGCCATCGCTAGGACAGCGGGCGTAAGCGTAAGACCGGCTGAAGAGCCAATCTGCGCATGCGCCGGGCAGAAGTTGCCCGGTGTAGCTACGGCAACGCCCGATCAACGTCTGTAGGAACAGCGTAGGGACGCTGGAGGGGGCATCCCCCTAGCGTCCCTACATTAAGGTTAGTGAAGGTGGGCGGGGGGAGGTATTATAATGAGGGAGGGCTTAGCGGTAGTACGCTCGTGTGCGAGCGTATTACCCATTGCTTACGCCAGCTGAAGTTAGGGTAGCCTTCAGCCGGCGTAAGCAATGGGAAATACGCCCGCACAGGGGGAGTGTCAAGGAGAGTGGACGCCGATACGCTGTGCTTTAGTAAGCACAGCGCATCGGCGTAGGTCTGGATCAGGCCCATGATGTTGGTATGTTAGGGCTGGATTCACAGTTAATAACACTGGCAGACTTCTGCACACTACGCACGGAAACCTGCTGAATATTGGTATTGGGTCGGATCCTAAGGAAGGTCCGACAGGGGAATTACGTACAGCTCGTACAGGGGGCCCTGTCCACTCCCATATGTACAAGATACGCATGAGGGATGGGCATAGGTATTTAAATTGCACAGCAAGGGCTTGGCTAAGCTCCTATGTACAACCCAGTATTCCGCACGCTTGGAGATGGGTGCTGAATACTTCAGGTAGGGTCTTGGTGGATCCACAGTCCGCACATAAGGGAGCAGGAAGGGGTGGGGGGCTGCCCTGCTCTCCTGCATGCAGGGCTGTGGATCACAAATTTGTACGTTAGCTTCCGCAGCGGTGGCTAGAACACGGAATTTAGCATCAACTCTGGACACGGTGGATAGAGCCTGACCCATACCTAAGGGCTTCCATGCATTCACCCACTCCTAAGTTCCGTACATAAGCACTCCTAGAGCCCTCCCTCACACACGAATGGAACAAGGGGCAATTACGTGTCCATAACCCTACTAATTACGTGTCCATTACCCTTACCTTACTCTAAGGGTAAACATGCGGACAAGACAATTGTACGTAAGGACTAAATCCAGACTTACTGTACGATTTAAATAGGAAGCCCCGCCCACTGTGCATATAAACTACACCCAAGAGGTCTGTCATGTCCCATGTACCAAAGTTCTGGGAGTACGGAAACCAATAGGGCAACCTTGCATAGCTTACACATCCAGCGTATGCAAGTCACCTATCATTATTAAGTCTGGATTCCTCCAATAGAGAATACAGGCCATCTCTGTGGGAAATCTGCATTACCATTCACTAGGGAGAAGAGGGACTCATTTTCATGAAAATTTAATGTGCAAATAGGAAGCACCTGTTCCATCTGCAATGAATAAGAAGCAGCGTCCCGTCTGCAATAATCTTATATTTTAAGCAGGAAAAAAATTGAACAAAAATATGCAGAAGCGTGCAGTAGAGATCAGGTGGCAACACGTTCATAAGATTTCATTTACATATAAATCAGATTATACCTGAGAACCAAACGCGCTGTTGGTTTTCTTCTTTAAAAAAAAAATAAATAAATCGTTGTCCGTCTCTGGCTCGAAAATGGCTATTTGGAATAACAGGCATTTTCACATTTTTTTTAGAAAGCCGATCGGCATACTTACTCATTCATTTTCAGAAGCTGCCGCTCACCGGACCTGTCGCACCGGCCACAGACACCACAGAAGAGGTGAGTAAGCTCACTGGGGACATTTAGTGTTAGGGTTAGGCTCTGGGGAAGGAGGGTTAAGGTTAACGTCATAGAAGAGGAGGGTTAGGATCAGCCTGCGGGTAGGAGGTAATGAAGATTCCGGCTGCCTCACACATGTGGGATACATTAGGGGCTGGACGTGGCACACTATATAAAGTACATGTGGGATATTTTTGGGGTCTGGGAATGTCACATACTATAATATATATGGGGTATGTTAGGAGTCTGGGAATGGTAATCTATATACTGTATGTAGTGTGCAGATGCAGCATCACCTGAGAAGGAAAAGCTGAAGGTCCTGGCTTTACTGATGCTGATACATTTGCTGGTCTGCAGTCTGCAGTCACATTGCTATGCCATCTACACCCTGGCAGCAGGTGGCAGCCCCTTCGGATGGTGCCCTTGGGGACTGGTGGATACACTTGGGACCCAGTATACTCATGTTTTTGGGGGCCCCCATCCCTCGTCAATAGTGTCTGCAGCAGTGAACCTTAGGGCCTGCCC
>WWET01000592.1:188067-200121 GCA_011038615.1 Limnodynastes dumerilii
CCCTAATATTCCCTTCCCTACAGCCTAAAACCAAGCCCCCCCCCTCCCCGCAGCCTGACCCTAACCCTCCCTTCCCCCGGAGCCTGACCCTAATATTCCCTCCTCTACAGCCTAAAACTAAGACCCCCCCTCCCCGCAGCCTGACCCTAACCCTCCCATTCTATTTCTAAACCTAACCCTCCCTTCCTAAGCTCCTAACTCCCCCTAATACTAAAATGGCCTGGAGAGGTTACTCACATCTCCGTAGCTGTCATCCAGCGGGTCTGCAAAAATGAATGGGTGAGTATACCGATCACACACTCACCCATTCATAAAAAAAATTTCTAAGATGACCCCCTGTTCGAAATAGAGACAACCGAAAAGTTACTTTCGGCTGTCTCTATTTTGCAAAGCGGGCCATCACTTTAGATTGCAACCGCTTACCAGTGTATAATGTGCAAAGATCTCCTAAAACACACAGGACACTTGCAAAAAGCAACAGATATCTTTCCATTGTTGATCTGTCATATTAGGAGCTCCAAAACATCAAATCAAAAGATCACAGACCATTTCAAAAGATTTTTAAGCATCTTTGGACAGTACACACTGGTGAGATATCTGCTGAAACGCTCTCTTGATTGTGTGATTGGAAAGATTATCTTTCAGGGGGGGGGGACCAGTGTGTACCCAGCCTAAGATGCCACGGTGCTCAGCAGCACCACACAGTGGAGAAAACAGAGCATAAAGCAGAGAGATATACAAAGGCGTATCCAGGTCTCAGGTTGGGAGAGCAACACACTCCTTCTGCCATCCAGCACATGTGTAGTCTGGCCAAATATTGCACAGTCAATATATTAGATTACAGCAGGCCTGGCCAACCTGTGGCTCTCCAGGTGCTGTGAAACTACAAGCCCCAGCATGCTTTAACTACATAGGCATGGTAGATACCTGACAAAGCATACTGGGATTTGTAGTTTCACAACACCTGGAGAACTATATGTTGGTTACATTAGAGATATGAGCTTAGCACAGAATATACAGAAAATGTTTAATCTTGCAATCTGGAGGGCTCCGGGCACCCGGTGGACAAACCCCTTTCCTGTCTTTTCACCCTGCCAACGTCACCAGAATTTAAGGTGACAATATTAGGATAGACTCACGGGGAGCATTTCTTCCTCGTCCCTGTCTTTGTTTTGGCAGCCAGGATATCCTGTCACAAGCAGAACAACAAAAGCAAATGCCTCTATAACTGAAAAAGGATGCATGCTACAATCCTTACAATAAGGGGCAAGAGTCCCATCACAACCATCTCTGTGATGAATGTCTGACAACCCCCCTGATCTAAAAGTATAATTCAACCCAGTAGGGAGACATAATGATGACAGCACCATACGGCTTAGAAAGACAGTGTGCGGCTTTAGGGAACCTGCAAGAGAGACAGCTGGGTCGTGCAGCAAGATTCAAACAACATTAGCTTTGAAAAAGGTTTTGGCTATGGTAGAAAATCCTGAATGTGCCTCTAATGAACAGAGAACATATTGCTCAATTAATATCACAGGAGCGGATTTCCGCACGTTTTCCGTGCCTGCGAGGGTCTGTAGTTCCGCGAGAGGGGAGTTAACGACCCCTGTGACTCCCCTCTCTCAGATTATGCTGCCATAAGCCTGCGGTCCGTGCGACCGCTGATCCGCCGCAGTGTGGGAGCCCCCTCTCATACTGTACAATTTGCATTCCCCCCCCCCCCGCTGTATTGGGCGGAGGGAAAGCACAGCCCATTACCACTGAAATGACCACGGGCAGAACAAAGTTGCGTCCAATTGTTTATACGCTAGGGTTACTATAGTAACACTAGCGTAACATCTGGAATTAGACCACTTACGCACCTTGCGTGTGTAAGTGACCTAACGTTTTTAGGTCTGAATCTGGTCCATATTGCTCAATTAATATCATATCGCTCAATTAATATTATAATGATCAATTAATATAATATCGCTCAATTAATATTATAATGATCAATTAATATCATATCGCTCAATTAATATTATACTGATCAATTAATATCAGATTGCTCAATTAATATTATAATGATCAATTAAGATCATATCGCTCAATTAATATCAGACCCTGAGAAAGACAAGGGGCCAGATTTACTAAGCTGCGGTTTGCAAAAGTGGGGATGTTGCCCATAGCAACCAATCAGATTCTAGCTCTCACTTTCCTATTACATACTAGAGAATGTCAGCTAGAATCTGATTGGTTGCTATGGGCAACATCTCCACTTTTCCAAACCTGCAGCTTTAGTAAATCTGACCCAAGGAGTCAGAGCCAACAAATGGGAGCACCAGAACTTGCTGTAGACTACAGTAGAATGCTGTGACTTGTATCTTGAACGATTAATGATGGATATTTAAAGCCTCTGTACTGATATGTAGCTGAAGAAAACTCTGTACTAATAGTCCAATGCAGATGGTACAGTATAACCGTTGCATATTTTTTCCCCATGACATCTATCACCTTGTCTCCTTTGAAGAATAACCTTCCACGTGGAAAACATCTGTCCCATTTCCACTGCAGTATTTATGAGACAAAAGGAATACAGCTCCAGATCAGTCAGGATTGTCAGAAGGAATCTACGTCAGGGAGGAAAATGCATTGCAAGACTTCCCAAGGTGTCCGAACAGAACCGTACAAAGACTGCTTTAAATTTACTGTGGAAACGTAAAAAGCGGAACTAAGCACAAATAAAATAATACTTAAAGGAACTGATGGCTGATTAGGGCCAATAAACTGGATCCAGGGCCGTATTCACAGATCCGTTTTTAAAAAATACGCAATTCTATGCACGCACGTAGCAAGCCTACACCCACCAATACCCAGGACACTCCCCTCTCACGGCCATGCTATCATACACTTATGCCTCCATAGAGCACCTCTAACTTTACATGTGGAATTACCTGTGTATATGTATTCCCGTAAGTGCGATTCTATGTAACCGCGCCCTAAAAGACTCATATAAATGCCTCCCCCCACCCTCTTTCATGTAACTTTTCAGGTACGTATTTCAACCCCGCCCCTCCGTACATATGTGCCCAAGTGCGATTCACATGTCCGTGCCTAAAGCACTTATGTGCGTATATTCTACGTTACTTACGTAAATAAAGTTACTACGCATGCGCAGTTAAACCGTACATAAAAATACGCACGCAATTCCACGTGAAAACGGATCTGTGAATACAGTCCCCAGAGTCTAAAAATAAGACATAAACAAGTGGAAATTTACACCTGTGCAACACCACGCTGGATTTCAGGACCATGGTATGAAACATGATCTGAACTTGAATAGGACTTGATATATTTTGTGGGGGGGGGGGCTTTACAGGTTGCAGCTTGCCCTGGGTGTCAGGGTGTTTGGACTACTACAACTGCCAGCATGCCCAACATCTATTGGTAGCCTGTAGTGCACAAACTGAAAGGGGTATTTTAAGTTTTATCGAATTTTTTTTTTCCGTTTTTTATTCTTTATTTTTTATATTGAAATGTATGCAATGTGCAAATTAAATGACACAGTTATGGGCTCAACATTGGGGTGATGTTATAAACATCACTGCGTTATTGAGCAATTGAATGGGAAGAGTTTGGCCGCGATGTTAGCATTAGCAGTAAAATTTGCAATAGAATGCAAGAATAGCCATATGCAAATTAGCTAACATCGCGTACAAAGCCTATATCGCGGGGAAACAGGATCGGCCCTACGGATCTCAGGACTGATAGACAGGAGGGATACTTCAATAATAAAAAGAAGAATAAAAACTAGCGCTGAAAAATGCTGCAGCCTATCTCCACCCTAGGGATCTACCAATCCCTATATGGGATACAAAAATATAAAAAAAATGGGTGCGATAGGCTTTCTCCAGGAGCCTTCAGAAAGTGACAATATTTACACACGTGTGGACTTTGATTATTTTATCGTATAAGTTATTTCCAAACAGGAGTAGATGCAGCGCCTATCTCACCCATTTTTTTTAATATAGGAGGGATACTTCAGGCTGTGAATTGCAGAATTTGTGTGATGAAGCCCCTCCCCCATACTGCCATCTCACCCATACCCTCCTCCGAGGTCTCCCGGAAGGAAGGAAGAAAAATTTGCAAATATAGTATATCAGATCCTCCAATACGACCCCTTCTGTTAGGTACAATACTCCACTCCTGAGCTCCAACTGTCACTTACTCATACCCTCCAACATGACCCATTCCATTAGGTACAAAATATTCTGCCCCTCAGTATCCAATAGTCAGTTACTATGGTAACCTCCTTTGTTGAAGAGGCAAATAGTTTTTGAAATATCAGTTAATTCATTTAAACCAGGTGAGTGACAGTTGGAAGCTCAGGAGCGGATTACATTATACCTGATGGAATGGGTCATGTTGAAGGGTCTGAATCTTGGCATGGTTATAAGGTTATAAGGATATAAGGATACTCTGTGTAACTGCAACTGCACCAACAAAAAAAAAAAAAAATGTTTTCTTCAATCCAGATGGTTACCATAGTAACTGACGGTTAGAAGCTCAGGAGCAGAGTATTTTGTACCTAGTGGAATGGGTCATGTTGGATGGTTCAGTATATAGGCTACACAAACAAATGACAAGAGCATACGAGTTCCGGCCAACGAAAAAACCCCAGAGACATCGGTCCGGATTCACAGTTACGTAGTTTTCATCTTACATACGTTGTTTTAAGAATTAGGCTACTACAGACCGCGCTTCCGCAATCTACGTACAGAAATGGTGCGTAGATAGCGTAACTAAGCTACTACGCACGCGCAGTTGCTCAATTCTTAAAACAACTTACGTAGGACGACAACTACGTAACTGTGAATCCGGACCATCAATGCTATCTGCTTATGAAAGGGAAAGTTACAAAATGACAAGAATAAAGCCACTTTAGATAAGAGACTTGGCTGTGCGTGGTGTACCCTCTCCCACAATACCAGTGCCATGGTCTTTCTCTACTGTTAGCTTTGCTACTGCAAGCTCTAAGAGACAGGAAATTCCTCGGCAGTCACAGAAGCTGCTCCTATGGTTCTATCGTGAGTCACATCCTTTATCCACAGCAGATAAATCACCTTTCTCTCAACAACTGCATTATTGTGCCCTGTTTACCACTATTTGCTATGCTGTTAAAACGTCCATCTCTGTGAGAACATCAGCAATGACTAACAGAAACGTAGCACTGCAAACATTAAACGTCTTATCTCTCAGTTCCAGTATGGACAGTCGTGTCGTGTGGAATTTTCTATATAATTTGGATTATTCATATTATTACTAGTGACAGTACTAATAGAATTATACATGACCGAGGAACATTTGTGATACTGGGCAGGCTCCACAAATCCACTTTTCCTTTATTTTATGCTCAGATCGCATGGCGGGCGATTATCCGCTCTACATGCACATGCATGCACACCGATTCTACCGGATGGGCGTAACTACAAGGGGTGCAAGAAGTGCAACTGCTACGGGGCCTGGAGGGGAGGGGGGCCCATGGCAGTCGCTCCCCCTGCGCTGTAAGCAAACTGTCAGAGGCTGACAGCTTAAAACAGCTCTCAGCACTCCAGGTATGAGAGTATGTATGTATAGAGCTATCGTGCTCAGCACTCATAAATGGAGTGCTGAGTGCTGTTTTAAGCTGTGAGCCTCTGTCAGCTTCTATCAGACAGAGGCCCCACCCAGCTCATCCACACTCAGGCCCCGCCACCTTCGAACCCCTGCTACCAGGTGAGTACACATTGCACCAGACCTAAGAGAAATGACACTCTGATGCCTTGGGATCGCAGGATGTGATTTGCTGTTGATTGCACTGAAACGGATGTGGTTGCATTGAAATGCCGACAGCACACACTCATTGGATGTTCTGTCGTTACCGAGACTCCTGTCTAATCAAACATTGTAATGCCAAATATATAACCGGGGAAGCCCCACAGGGCCTGATCCAGAGCTACGCTGGCCCGCTGTCCGTAGCTCGCCCCATCATCCGTAACTACGCTGTAGTTACAGACGCACAATCCAGGGCTCCCAGAGCCATGGATTACGCCGGGCAACATCTGCCCGGTGCTAGCGCAGAACGGCAAAAATGCCGTTCTTACGCATACGGCCACCGTAAAAACGACGGCAGCCGTAGGTCTGGATCAGGCCCATGGACCCTGACCCTAACCATTAACCAGGGAAGCAGAGCGAGGCACATAGGGCCATATTCTCAGATCCGCGTGTTTGAAGTACACAATTATAAGCATGCACAATGCACGGCAACACCCGTGACACTCCCTCACACGGCCATGTTGTCGGTGACTTCCGCCTCCATAGAGCAACCTTAACTGTACGTGTGCATTTACACGCGTATATTACTTTCGTACGTGCGTATCTAACTGCGCCCTCAAATGGTCATTAAATGCCTCCCCCCACCCACTTTCACGTAACTTTGACCGTACGGATTTGAACCACGCCCCTCCGCACATATGTCCCCAAGTGCGATTCACAAGTCTGTGCCTAATGGACTTCCGTGCGTTACTTGTATAAATAAAGATACTACACATGCGCAGTTACTCCCAACCTAAAAATACACACGGAACTCCACGCAAAAACAGATCTGTGAATCCAGTTCATGGACCCTAACCATTAACCAGGGAAGCAGAGAGCAGAACGCAGAGCGTGGGTACAGCAATCAAAATGAAAACTTTCGGCAGTGCACCTGTCCCGAAACATATATATTTTGTACATCATAACCTCCTAAATTTTATGCTGTCGAATGTATTGCTTTCAAAATAAAATATTGCAGAAACTGCAAATACTACCTGGAATGCATGTGGTGGTTTAACACAAAGAGGACGTGCTTTATATTACATTACGGAGCAGCCAGGGTGTATGGTAACAGTGCTCAGTAGTCTGTATGATCAGTCAAACAGCAGTGATAGGAAAAATGGATAGCAAAGTGATTTGGAAATTGTGTAGGTGGAGGATAAAAAGTAGGTTGAAGAATTTGCTAACTTGTATGAAGAGGTGAGTTTTAGGGGAGAGCTTGAAAGTTTGTAGAGTAGGGGATAGTCTTTATGGGCAAGGAAGTTTATTTCAGAGAGTGGGTGCAGCCCAAGAGAAGTCCTGTAACTGGGAATCTGTTGCAGATCCTGTAAATATCTGAGAGAACGAGCTGGGATATAACTTGAGACAAATGAAAAACTGTGGACCTGGTTCCTGCTTAATGGCATGGTACCGTATTCACACTTAAGAATGATTTAGGTTCTTAATTATATGCAAAAAGTAGCAAGGTGACTCCCTTGACACGACCCCCGGTTTTCAGCTTCTTAACCAAGTTACGTATGCCATGGGGCTACCTTATCTTTAGATTCATAGTTGTGTGCGTAGGGCGGATAAATAAGAATGTTTTTGCCTAACCGCGACCAGATTTCCTCATTTAAATGCCTCTCTCCACCCAATCTTCTTATCTTCGTTCTTAAGTTTTCCCGGCACGCCCATTCATTCTTAAGAAATTCCTTGAGGAAATTGTTAGTAATGGTGATTCAGATCAGTCCCGTTATTAAGTCCTACATAAATTGCGTATATTAAGTTACTACACCTGCGCAATGTCTCTCTTCTTACGCACCTAAGAAGCTGCATTTTCTTAACTGTGAATCAGGTCCATAATATGTATGTTATCCTCCATTACAGAGGCTAATGTATGGATTTTAGTATCCAAAATTCCGTATTTATGGATGTGGACACTCTCCTCTCATTCCCCTCTGCATCTCTGTGTGCAAGGAATACTGAATTGTACATAAGGGCTTAGCCAAGCCCTTAATATACTATTTAAATACCTATGCCCACCCCTATGAGCATCTGGTACACATTGTGAGTGGGCTGGCACTCTGCCCGGAGACTGAATAACACGCGGAATTCTGCATCAGATGAATGCGTTCAGATGCAGAATTCCATGTACTGTGCATGCATATTATGCATAGTCATTACTATCTCTGGATCATGTCATATGGGTTTAATCTTGTTGATGGCTTTGTAAGCGGTGATCCCGGTGGAACTTTAGGTTTAGTATATACCCAGCGTTAAAGACACAACACAAGACAATTCTTAATCAACTATAGTATTTAATAAAGAATTAAGCAAAGTACACAAACAATACTTATCTCCGGCTGGTAGTTATTGCTTAATACTGATCAGGGTTTCAAGGGGACCCTATCTCGATTGTTGTCGAGCTGGAAAAGGTCAGAGGGTACTTCTGCACTCAGCCAGGTCAGTCCCGTACGAAGCCCTTGTGCCAAGTCTTTTATACCCCGACAGCAACAGAGCCGGAACTCCCTACCTTATTAGGCTATAAATGTTTTATGTCTTGACATTGAACGTCTGGTTCTACACAGAATGAATAACACGTTCACATAAAAGTACATTAAATATGGAGAACATCTTAGGCTGCCCGGGCACAGCGGGTAAGATTTTTTTTAAAAACTTAATTTAGCAAAACACAGGCAACCAACGTACATACTGAGAGAACCAGCTCTAGAGGAGCATCTAGCTGCTGCATGCAATATATTGTGCTGTAGGACAGTGTCCCAGTATGACCTTGCCTCCGAAGTCAAAGTCAGGAAGAGAACAATAGCACTGAACTTAGAAACCTATCCAGCCAGAGCTTGTCTTATGCTGTCATACTGCAATAACTGAACACTTGTACAGACATCTTACCCAGAACCTAACAGTGGCTCATATTAATAATGGCTTGCAGGTTATTCCTTTACTACATTTTATAGAGCTTTGCATAATAATAATTTAAGATCATGTGCCTGTAAACTAAATATGTATTTATAAACAGGTTTTTACATGAAGCCAGTGTTACATTACATAACACATTGCATTTTCAATCATTTATAGACAGACAGTCTGTGGAATAAACACATTTTGCACACGGAGCAGCCAGCATCCACGGTAAAAGAGCTCAGTGGTCTGAAGGGCCCGCAACTAAGAGTTCAGAGACCCTGCAGAAGGCTGTATAAAGGCCGTGTGATGTCACATTTCACCATTCTCAGGGGACGGAGGCCGGAAAATGTGGAGAAGACCTGCCCTGGCTCTGACCCGGAGTGGATCTGCTGTGGCTTTCCCCTGGCCATTGGTGGCTCAATCGCTGGTGCGATCCTTGCCACAGGGTAGCTAAGAACCCTGTAAAGGGGAAGGGATATTGGAAATATTGTGGATGAGCGATATTTGGATGATCAATGTTCAGATGAGGAAAGCAGAGATGTAGTAACATAACTAGTAGTGTATATAAATGCATTAAAGTGAGAAGTATGTGCGAACAGTGAAATTCTACATATAACGGACCGGATTCACAGATCCGATGTGAGTTAGATGCGGACAGACACCCCCCCACACCCCCTCTTTTTAGGTGCCTTATGGGTTACCGTAACTATCCGTGCAATGTCCACACGGACATTCCCGCTACCCGCCTCCCCCCTGCCCTCCCCAGCTAATCTAAATATCTCTCCACTCCCCCCCCCCACCCCCCCGCCCTCCCCAGCTAATCTAAATACCTCCTCCCTCCCACTTTTTCCCATGCCCTCCCTGAGGCCGCATTATGCGCAGTGACTGCTTCTTAGGTGTGAATCCATCCCAACTTCTCCCACTGAATAATGTTTTTGTTAGCGGAACTTGGTTTCAGTATTGCGAACTGAAGGTCAGGCTAAGATGTTTATTTCAAATAGAGGCCCGATTCGATTGTCTGCGGTGCTTTTACGGCAAATTTACATAGCGTGTTTCATTCCGCATACATTTTTCTTACCGCTATAGATGGGAAATGGCGCACTCTACGCTTACTCCCATCTTCATGGTCAATTGAACAGGCCACGGTGTCCCGGTGCTCACAGGTTCTGTGTGAACCGAGGGATTTTGAAATGAAATTATAATTCTTAGAACTGTTATTCCAAAGAACTTGTATTATGACAGCGGTTTGATATCTATTTGATATAACCTAATATGGGCCTTACGCAATTTACGTACAGACAGAGATCTAGAACCGCGCATTAAAGAGGGGAGTTAACTCCCCTGTCGCTCCCCTCCGTTGTGTACGTTTATGGGCACTTCTGTGTCGTTAAAGCAACCTAAGTTTTCCCATGCAAATCTGTATCCGACCGCACAGAGATCCGCATGGAACTCTTAAATGCTGCCCCATGCAGCTATTGCGCGTGCCTAACCCCGCCCCCATCGCGGCATAAAGGCATGCGGAATACATACACCACCCCAACTCTGTTCCATGCACAATGAGATCCGACATCTGGTGCGAGCACGTGCAGCTTGCGTAAATCCTCTTGCGTTATTAAACCTGGATACGGCCTGCTATGTTTTTGTACCCTCCAACATGACCCATTCCATTAGGTACAAAATACTCTGCACCTCAGTTTCCAACTGTCAGTTACTATGGTAACCACCTTTGTTGAAGAGACAACTAGTTCTTTAAATATCAGTTACTTCATTTAAACCAGGTGAGTGACAGTTGGAAGCCCAGGAGTGGATTCAATTATACCCAATGGAAGGGGTCATGTTAAAGGGTCTGTGTTTTCACATTTCTTTAGCTGTAATAGTCGTGTGATCAAGAGCTATGATCCTGCGAATCACACAACACCATGCAGATTTAGATTCCTCCTGAAAGTCTAATGACCAATCAGAGTGCTAAAATATGATAACAGGATAGTTACATATGACCAATGCATAAGTACACTATCCAAGCTTCCTGAGCATGTGACTGCGCTTACGCAAGCTACGTACAGAAATGGTAAGTAGATAGCGTAAATTCTCAATTCTTAAAACAACGTATATAAGACGAATACTACATAACTGTGAATCCCGACCATCCTCATTAACGCTGGAAAGCTTTCCAGATAAGGAGTTTGATTAGGAAGTTGCATTAACCAAGATTTTATGCAGAACTATGTCTGCTTTATACAGCTGTCATTTTCTGCGTCCATCAGGCTTCCTGCAAGAATCCTCATTGACCTCACATCATAGACAGGATGTGTTTTTAGTATGAATTCAAATTGGGGGAAAAAAACATAGTAAGTGGAGTACTTTGGAATGAGATGCGTCATTGCTGGTCCTAGTAAACCTCGGAATCTAGTCCAATACTATTATCTGCACAACATTGCACTTATAGGCCTGTATTCAGACATCCGTCTTCTGTGGCCGTCCGTCCGTAACTAACCGATTGAAGATACTGGGCATGTGTAGTAATTATTGTACGCTATTTACATAGCGTTTCACTATGTAGATTGCTACACGCGGTCTTAAAGACCGCGTTACGCAATCTACGTAGCGAAACGCGGTCTTACAGACAGCAATCACAGCAGGAAGCCATGTAGAGCGCAGAGATACAGCAATCAAAGCAGGGAGCCACGCAGACCACGATGCAGAGGTACAGCAATCAGAGCGGGAAGCCACGCAGAGTACAATGCAGAGGTACAGCAATCAGAGCGGGAAGCCACGCACAGCGCAATGCAGAGGTACAGCAATCAGAGCGGGAAGCCACGCAGAGCGCAATGCAGAGGTACAGCAATCAGAGCGGGAAGCACAGCGCAATGCAGAGGTACAGCAAGCGGAGCGGTAAGCCACGCACAGCGCAATGCAGAGATACAGCAATCAGAGCGGGAAGCCACGCACAGCACAATGCAGAGGTACAGCAATCAGAGCGGGAAGCACAGCGCAATGCAGAGGTACAGCAAGCGGAGCGGTAAGCCACGCACAGCGCAATGCAGAGGTACAGCAAGCGGAGCGGTAAGCCACGCACAGCGCAATGCAGAGGTACAGCAAGCGGAGCGGTAAGCCACGCACAGCGCAATGCAGAGGTACAGCAAGCGGAGCGGTAAGCCACGCACAGCGCAATGCAGAGGTACAGCAAGCGGAGCGGTAAGCCACGCACAGCGCAATGCAGAGGTACAGCAATCGGAGCGGTAAGCCACGCACAGCGCAATGCAGAGGTACAGCAATCGGAGCGGTAAGCCACGCACAGCGCAATGCAGAGGTACAGCAATC
>WWET01000592.1:222613-233667 GCA_011038615.1 Limnodynastes dumerilii
GAGTCATATTTCATATGTTGCAAACAGTATTAGTGTTGAGAGGTGATGTTTCCTATCCCAAGTCTAAATAACAGTGTGATAGTAAAGCTGGTCAGTATCTGTGTGCAGTAAGCAATTTAAAGATATTTCCCTGCGTGCAAAGAATACAATTAACTTGACTCCCCCTGAACTCAACATGGTTTAGCCCAGGAGTAACTAATTTTAAGCACTTACTTAAGTCTGGATCCATCCCAATACTATTAAGTTTGTTCTAAGTCTATCAATTACCCTGATATTTATCCAGAGTTAGGAGCAACAGCAGGAAAAAGGAAGCAAAACTGCACCTCAGCGAAACCATGACAAACTACATGGGGAGGGAGGGATTTCAAATGTGCAGTCAGGATTAGAGTGACGTTCCCTGACTCAACTCTTAATTACATTTAAAAATTAAAGCTGTTTAGTCATAGTTGCCGACATTCCGGGAGACTCCTGAAATTCATGAAGTTCTCCCGGGAGAGTCGGCAAATCTCCCACAAAGGGACTTGAGGCTCGTGGTTTCCATGAGCCTCAAGTCCTGCCCCCCTGCCTGGCAACAGTAGTTTACTAGTGTTGCTAGGGACAGGGAGGGACTTGATGACACAAATTGCATCATCCAACCCCACTCCCATCCCTATGAAACCCTGAAAGGAGTAATTGATAGTCAAGGGGCGGAGCTTAATGACACAATTTGCATAAATCACGCTGTTAAGCCCTGCCCCTTGTCTGCATCTCTGGCTTCCCTCCTGGATCTCCCAGAGGGTAGCTTTTAAAAGTCTGCAACCCTTTGTTTATTATTTGTGTGGTGTTCGAAAAACAGCAAAGTATTTTCCTTTTATACTAAAAAAAATTGCACCCCTCACATTCCATTGCCTTGTGCTTGCTCCAAACTATCAACCCCCTGATGTCCTTTGTAATGATAAAGCAACGTTTTTTCTAAGGTGATAATATATCTGCAAGTAACCATACATTGTTATTATACTTTTATTCTAGAATCAAGGTAGTTAACTTGATTTACAGACACATATTTTATATAAACAATCTAGTACAACCCATAAAACAACACGTTACATCTATTAAGAAATGTTCATGGACAGAAGCCTCCATGGAGGATACAAAGCAGAGTGAGGTTCTTTGGGAATTAAATACAGTCCTTTATCTTGTTCCATGCAATGCAGCATTGGGTTGTAATGTGCCAGGAGCCAAAAAGACATCTACACCATTTCATGACTGACGACAACAGTCTTAGCAGGTCTAAGCGATAATGCATCCTCCTTTCTCCTTAAATGGGTTCTTGTCTTCTGGAATTCCCTTTACAAGAGGGTCTTCTCCTGACTGCCCCTCAATATAAGTCTTTATTTCTTCACACATCTTAGAGACCTTTGTAAGGAAGCAGATATTTATGATCAGTCAGGTTACAGATACAACATCCAGAGAAAATGAATTATTCAGCCGACCAAGACCATCTACAACATGTATGTGTGATTATTGCTGAGGTTACAGGTATGTCCGAGCTGTGTGAAGACACATTGGAGCTGATTCAGAGTTTGTGCAAAGTGTTATATGCTTCATCCCGAGTTGCGTGTTTCTGGATAGGACGTAGTGATAAGGGTCACTCGTAGGAAACACGCAATGAATTGCGCAAAAGCTGCAGGGTGTAATACAAGTTTGCATGCTTCACGTGGCGTTTTTATAGTCAAACAAAAATCCTCTTAAAAATATATTTCCCGCATTTTAAAAACACCCCAGCGCACTTTGCAGCAATACCATGTTATTCAGACATTACAAGATAAAAAACAAGCCTGTAGTATATGACTCGAATTGTATTATATTAATGAAATCATTCATGAATTTCTGTATTTTATCCACATGTAGGGCATATTTATTATACAAATAGAGCCATTTATTCATAGCAAATGACGTGCGTCTTACCCTTATCCCCTGACTTGGTGCAAGATTTTGGATAAAGCGCAGGGACTCGGGGCTATTACGGGACCGTATTCAGAATTAAGAACGTCTGGTAATTTACACGCGCAAAATGCGTAAGTGGGGTGATTTCTATTTAGTGCGCATGTGCAGACCATGGAGTTACGAAGCGTAATTGGAATGATGCGTAAGTAAATTCTGTACGACAAAAAATGCGTGCGAATATAAAAGGTCGGACGGATTGTAAATAGCAAAAAATGGGCCTGGTAATGTAGTAGACGTGCGGCTGTATTTGCGAACGTTTCACTTCCGTCACATATATGTGCGCTAACGATAAGGTTGCTCTCACAACAAGGAAGTGTTCCGAAATTCATTACTATTTGCAAAACTTACTTATTTTGTATGAATGTACGGATCTATTACGAACGCTCGGAAAAGCTTCTTAAATCTGAATCCGGTCCACTGTGCCTAACAGAAGCACTGAAAGCCCATCCTCTCTTTTAAATATCATAAAATACCCCCATTCCTATAGCGCAAAGCACACGGATGTGAACACAGGCGGATGGGCAGTCTTGCATCCGACCTTCTGTGCTCACTCCTGTGCTGCACATGCTCAGAGCAGTTTCCATCTGCACTTCCACCTAAAACACAGATGGAAGTGCAGCTCTGGATCAGCTGCTGTCTCAGACTGCTTGAGGAAAGTTCTATCTGCCTTTATATGCGTTTGTGATGCCGTCACACAGGGGACGCATTTTAGAGCAGGCGTGTGTAAATCATTGGTAGACAGGAACCAGAGGTCCATTAAATGGGAGAATTCTGATCAATAGGATCGTAAAAAGTCATCATAAAAGTAAAGGCCAGATTTACTAAGCTGCGGGTTTGAGAGAGTGGAGATGTTGCCCATAGCAACCAATCAGATTCTAGATCTTACTTTCCTATTGCATACTAGAGAATGTCAGCTAAAATCTGATTGGTTGCTATGGGCAACATCTCCACTCTTGCAAACCCGCAGCTTAGTAAATCTGGCACTAAATGTGCAACTGCCACATTCCCAGGACGCAACTGGACCCAGAGTTCCATCCTGAGAGCATTTCCGATGGGGGCGAGATGCAGAAAGCGATTACACTACAAGGGAGGCGAAAACATGCACATAGTATAGAGTGGGCATGCTAAGTTTTAAGGTAGGCATCAGGGAATGCAAGTCCATAGGCCCGATTTACTAAACTGCGGGAAAGGAAAAGTGGAGATGTTGCAGAAAGCAACCAATCAGATTCTAGCTGACATTTTTATAGTATGTAATAGAAAAGTGAGAGCTAAAATCTGATTGGTTGCCATGGGCAACATCTCCACTTTTCCTTTCTCGCAGCTTAGTAAATCTGGCCCCATGTGAGAGAGAGAAGTGACCTCTCCCTGCCTGCATGGAAGCCTTAATCCATAGGGGATCTAGCGTCGGATCCCTATTTTTGATGCTTGCGCATTAGCAGCCCCGAGCGGAGAGGCATCAAAAGTCTGGATTCGGTCCATTTTCACGTATCCTGACTCATATTGCCAAATGTGTCCTTCCTCAGCCAAAACATAAACAATTATTATCCAAATACTCAATATCCAAATACTCAAAAATACCCATCTGTTGATTTATTTTTAAGCATGCTTTGCCTGTCACAACCTCAAACAATCAAACCACATTGAAATATCTTCAGCTCTCCCTGTATAATGTGCAGATTTGGGACAGATTTACTAAGCTGCGGGTTTCAGCTGACATTCTCTAGCGTGTAATAGGAAAGAGAGAGCTAGAATCTGATTGGTTGCTATGGGCAACATCTCCACTTTTTCAAACCCACGGCTTAGTAAATCTGGCCGGAAATGTCACATCTGCTGGGTGTGTGAGCACTAAACTATCTCTCACTTTTGTTTTGCTGGTGCTGGAAAATTGTTTATAACTTGAAACTACAAGCAAATCAATGTTTGGAGTCTCTTCAAGAACATCAGAAACATGACTATTATATGAAGTATTTGCCTGAGTGCCTGAAAAAATGAGTTAGGAGCAGTGACAAAAAAGAAGCAAATTTGCGCATGTAAATACCATTTTGCAATGTGAGCTGAGAATACAGTGGAAACACTTTGTGGTTCTTAATAGTGTATACACTTAATTGTTATATTGCAATTTTGAGTTAATTCTCAACTCTTATATACTCTTGCAGTACAACTTGTTTTTTTTTTCTCAAGGTGTAGTATTGCTTCTTTTTGTTTTGGGGGGACATAAAAATATGTGTATACCGAGTGCCAAGATTTCTGTTACCAGGCCTGTATGTATCAGTCCAAGTGTGGAGAATATAGATATCCAGTTGAGGAGGATCAATGTACAAAGACTACAGCATGAGAGATTACTGAATGCAATGTATTATCTGCAGTGCTTGCTACTTTCCTGGGTGACCTGATTTAAACCATGAAACATATGTCTTAGATAGGATAAGATTTGTGTGCTTATACTAATAGGATTGAAGGTATAGCTGTCTACTGCTCCATTTTAATCTATTACATCAACAATGATCCATACAACATGAGACCAGCTAATGAATATCCAAACGAAACTGCAAATAATTGCATGTTAATTGTTCCTGTCTCTTTAATCATTACTGCAATGTGGTGTACAGAACATTAACAAAGCAATGCACTGAGAGCAGGTTAGATCAAGACATGTCGTTTATAGCTACAAATACAGTGGTTGTGTTAGATTGTATACTCTAAAACAAAACTCACAAACTGAAATAAACATTGGATTCATGGGGGTGAAAAACACGTGTAATAATGTTACAAATTTCCCGAATGATCAGTGGGCCCCCAGGGGCCCCAAGACGTAAAAATATCTTATCATATTTCACAAGAGAAGTCGTGTAGCCATGCATTTGGCTTGCATAGGGAGAGGTCGCCTACTCCCAGAGCTACAGATCGTGTAAATAATCTAAAGAGATGATTGGGATTTTTCTTTTCCTAGGAAAATGAAGTCAAAGTTGCAAAGGTTTCCTAGGTGTCACCCCCATGGAGAGACCCAGTCAAACGTCATCTGCTGAAACAACTAAAATCTCCCATAAATTGAGGCTGGGAAAAAGGCACATCCAGCTAGATCAACGCTCACAGCAGCTGAGTCAGCAACAGAAAAAAAGTTTGCAAAGTTTGGGGAAACTTTTTTTCCTCCTCTTTTTTTTTTACTCACCAGCTGTCTCTCCAGCTTCACCTCCTTCTTCAGCTGCTCCACTTCCATTTTTAATTTATCCTTTTCCGTCAGATCGTCTATATTGATCACAGGCATTTTCTGATGGGGGAAAAAAGGGACAATATATGCCGATGAAGCCTTTCTGGAACTGGTCATTGCAAGTAGCGGTCCCTACATGAGGACTTACTTTTGGTTCAGTGGTCCGTCACCCGAAGTAGGAACTTCCTCTGCCACAGCCTCCTCGTCCACCTTCCCAAAGCCACTCACACAATAGCAGCTAGCTGTTTTTTAAAGTAATCTGCATAATCTCCCCTAATCTGATTTAATCGCAGGCTGCTACTCTCCATAGCCTCAACACATAGCGTTATGCCTGCAGCCGGTGCACATCCCCTCTCTCCATCCCCAGGTTACTGGAATTATTCTTGTAGGGACATTTATCATGTAGTTAATAATGGTATTATGATCTGTGGCTGGATGGGTCTATCCACGGGTCCCAACAGGAACCCCAATGGGGGGGTCACCAGGGCATCAGGACTTAATCCATTTACCAAGCAGACTGTTTAATCCAGATCAATGCAAAAGCATAGAACCTGTTGTGTTTCTAAATCTGCAGCCATTTAATTCACAACACAAAATGCATAAATATAAATAAATGATATTATTTTTAATAAATTCACACAAAAAAACTCTCCTGCGGAGCAGAATGTAGCTGGTGCATATCTCATTCTCCATAGGACATTTTAACTTCCAGCAATACTTATCACAATCATTAAAATGCCCTGGACAATGTCAAACAATTCTATTTTCATTTTATAATTTCTACTGAGGCTTCTAACCCAAAAAGTCAATTTCATACATTTAACTCCCTACTGAGTCCTTGGCTAACCTGTGACACTCCAGGTGTTGTGAAACTACACTTCCCATCATGCTTTGTCACGTATCCGCTATGCTTTTGCAGTCAAGGCATGCTGGGACTCGTAGTTTCACAACACCTGTAGTGTCACAGGTTAGCCATCACTGCCCTAATCTTTACCCTAAATAATGGAGGGGGAGGAGACAGGGAGGGAGATGTGTAATGTATAGGAGACAGGGAGGGAGATGTGTAATGTATAGGAGACAGGGAGGGAGATGTGTAATGTATAGGAGACAGGGAGGGAGATGTGTAATGTATAGGAGACAGGGAGGGAGATGTGTAATGTATAGGAGACAGGGAGGGAGATGTGTAATGTATAGGAGACAGGGAGGGAGATGTGTAATGTATAGGAGACAGGGAGGGAGATGTGTAATGTATAGGAGACAGGGAGGGAGATGTGTAATGTATAGGAGACAGGGAGGGAGATGTGTAATGTATAGGAGACAGGGAGGGAGATGTGTAATGTATAGGAGACAGGGAGGGAGATGTGTAATGTATAGGAGACAGGGAGGGAGATGTGTAATGTATAGGAGACAGGGAGGGAGATGTGTAATGTATAGGAGACAGGGAGGGAGATGTGTAATGTATAGGAGACAGGGAGGGAGATGTGTAATGTATAGGAGACAGGGAGGGAGATGTGTAATGTATAGGAGACAGGGAGGGAGATGTGTAATGTATAGGAGACAGGGAGGGAGATGTGTAATGTATAGGAGACAGGGAGGGAGATGTGTAATGTATAGGAGACAGGGAGGGAGATGTGTAATGTATAGGAGACAGGGAGGGAGATGTGTAATGTATAGGAGACAGGGAGGGAGATGTGTAATGTATAGGAGACAGGGAGGGAGATGTGTAATGTATAGGAGACAGGGAGGGAGATGTGTAATGTATAGGAGACAGGGAGGGAGATGTGTAATGTATAGGAGACAGGGAGGGAGATGTGTAATGTATAGGAGACAGGGAGGGAGATGTGTAATGTATAGGAGACAGGGAGGGAGATGTGTAATGTATAGGAGACAGGGAGGGAGATGTGTAATGTATAGGAGACAGGGAGGGAGATGTATAATGTATAGGAGACAGGGAGGGAGATGTGTAATGTATAGGGGACAGGAAGGGAGATGTGGGGGGAGACCATGTGTATGGAGGGGGTGCAGGGAAGTGTATTGGATTGGGGGCACAATGAGGCAGGTATGTCATTATGGGGGAGAGACCAAAAGGCAGATGTGTAACAGGGGAAGGGAAATATGTATTGGGAGGTGGGGGAGATGGGTAATGGAGGTTATCTTCTTTTGCTCTACAGACTTCCAGTGCAGTAGGAATCAACGTGAGATGAACCTAATAATCAATATTCATTTAAGTAAAAACAACACTTAGTTTTTGCCAACAAATGTTAGGGAACATGCTCATCCACTCCCTGGATCACTACACTACGAGAGGATGGAATGTTAGGGAACATGCTCAGCCACTCCCTGGATCACTACACTACGAGAGGATGGGGTTAGTGTTCCCTTGATCCAGGTGCCATTTATCCATGCTACACCTCTGCCCTCAAATGAAGAAGTAGCTGCTCTTTTCTGCTCTTACCATTTTCACACCTTATCTACGACCTGTAATCTCTCTTCCTCTACTGGTATCTTCCCGTCTTTGTTGAAGCAAACGCTGAAAACTAAACTCTGACCCAACTCTCCTTCAGATTATCGGCCCATTTCCCAGCTTCCATGCCCTCGTCTCGCTCACTTCCTTTTCTCATAATGGACTGGATCCAGACTTTAGATCAGATTTCCTACATTAGCCACCATAAAGGAGCATGGCACCCCCTCTGCTCATCTGCATGTGGAGGAGATTAAAGAGTGCTGAAGGTATCCTTAAGTATTGCACTCACAACACTGTGTGAGTGGAACACTTGATCCTACGTAAGAGCTTAGCCAAGCCCCCACTGTATGATTTAAATATCAAAGACCACCCACCATGTATGTCATTATGGGGGAGAGACCAAAAGGTAGAAGTGTAACAGGGGAAGGGAAATATGTAATGGCAGGAGGGGGAGATGTGTAATGGAGGTTATCTTCTTTTGCTCTACAGACTTCCAGTGCAGTAGGAATCAACGTGAGGCAGGAAGAGAAGAACCTAATAATCAATATTCGTTTAAGTAAAAACAACACTTAGGTTTTGCCAACAAATGTTAGGGAACATGCTCACCCACTCCCTGGATCACTACACTAGGAGAGGATGGGGTTAGCGTTCCATTTATCCATGCTACATCTCTGCCCTCAAATGAAGAGGTAGCTGCTCTTTTCTGCTCTTCCCACTCTGCTACTTGCTCTCTTGATCGTGTACCCTCACAATCAGTCAATGTCTATGTTCTATGCTTTTTCACACCTTGCCCACAACCTGTAATATCTCTTCCTCTACTGGTATCTTCCCGTCTTTGTTGAAGCACACGCCGATCACTCCAATTCTGAAAAAACTAAACTCTGACCCCACTCTCTTTCAGATTATCAACCAATTTCCCAGCTTCCACACTTGATCCTACGTAAGAGCTTAGCCAAGCCCCCACTGTATGATTTAAATATCAAAGACCACCCACCATGCGTATCCGCCATGTGTGCAGTGACCTGAATTCTGCATTGTTTACAGGAGTTTTTGTACTGCGCTGGTGCAGTGCGAGCGTATTTTCTATGGTGCGTATGCGCAGTACTTACCAAAGGGCGATTTTTTACGTGTCCGCCACGCGTAAATTCGCTCCGAAGCGTTGTTCTGGATCAGGCCCATAGTGCCAGAGTGTTTAATAAATAGGGCTGAGTAGTATGCCAGTTGAAGACAATTCCTGTCTAATCTTGTCTTTAAAGTACAATACAAGATCTAGAGCACTGATGGACATTTTTTGGCATTTGCACAGGAGGACTCAGTAGGGAGTTAAATGTATGAAATTGACTTTTTGGGTTAGAAGCCTCAGTAGAAATTATAAAATGAAAATAGAATTGTTTGACATTGTCCAGGGCATTTTAATGATTGTGATAAGTATTGTTGGAAGTTAAAATGTCCTATGGAGAATGAGATATGAGATATTAGGGACTTACGCATGTGATGTACATAAGTCCGATATTGTTCCAAAGTCTGGATCCAGCCCACAAGCTTCTGGATCCTCTTCAGTTAGGTTTTTTTTTTTTACCAACACTCCACCAAAACCTCACTGACCAGGGTGGTCAACAGCTTAATCATTGCTACATCTAAAGGTCACTACTCCAGTTCTGCTGGATCTTTCTGCAGATTTTCACACTGTCGACCACTCTCTTCTCATATAATTGATACAATTCCTAGGTATTCACGACACAGCTCTTCCTGGTTCACATCCTATTTATCTATAGCTCTTTCAGGGTTTGCTTTTCTGGATCAACCTCTTCCCTGATCTGTTGGTGTAGCCACAAGCCCCTCTGTAAGGTCCATTGCTGTTCTCTATCTATACCACTTCCCTTGGGCAGCTAATAAAGTCATTTGGATTTCAGTATCATCTCTATGAATATGATACACAAATCAACGTATTCACTCCTGATCTCTCACCGACTTGGCGCATGTAACTGAATGACTCTCTGCCATTTCATCTTGGATGTCCTCCCACCATCTCAATGTTTCATAAACAGAACTAATAATATTTCCACCGACCATTAAAAGCTACCCACTTGGTCTCTCTATTTCTGTTGACAACACTGAAATAGCTCGCTGCCTAGGTGTTATCCTTGACTTTGAACTGTCCTTTGTTCCCCACATACAATCTGTTTATAACTCCTGGTACATACATCTTAAAAACATTTCCAGAATACACAAATATCTCACGCAAGACACAGCTAAAACTCTCTTTGATGCACTAATCATCTCCCGCATTGATTATTGCAATGCTCTCCTTATTGGACTCCCACATTATAGAATTACCCCCCTACAGTGTATATTGCATGCAGCAGCTAGACTGATTTTCCTTGCCAAACGTTCTTCTAGAGCTTCTCCACTGTCACTTGTCTGTATTTTACAGAATGAAATACAAATCTCTCTCCCCCTCTCTCTCTCTCTCTCTCACTCTCTCTCTCACTCTCTCTTTCTCTCACTCTCTTTCTCACTCTTTCTCTCTCTCTCTCTCTCTCTCTCTCTCTCTCCAGTTCAGTACTAATATTTGGGATAATAACCTTACCCACAGATAGCATTCCAGGTGTTGTGAAATTACGAGTCTCACTCCTAAACACTGGGTAAGCCCCTCATCAGTCTCAGGTTTTCTCTGTCCTGCTTAATGGCTGACATCTCTGTCACATCCTACTCTCTTATTACTGTGGAGATAAATCTACATGCAGATATCACACAGGGGATGAATGCAGAGCTGTCAGAGAGAGGCAATGAAAGTACTTAAGTTGATTATTTCTCCCCCTACAATACTCTTCTCTCCTACAGATGTTATGATTACATGGACTTGGCTGCCTACTTATTACCCAAGTTTCGTATAAAGGCTGTGAAGTCATATTGCATATAAAAACAAAACAGTCAAACCTAACGCTTATATCTGTCCAGCGTGCGGTGAGGTAAATAATATGATTCATTTGATCTGACATTTTTGTTTTTGAAAATGATGCATTACTGTAGTATGAGCAGTGTGAAAAGAAGCCACACATCAGCTTTGATAGAGCGGATCATTAACAGGTGCGCCCCAGGGTAATGCACTGTACAGATAACACCACGGTCATCAGATATGTCAGAAAACTAGATAGTGAAATGAAAAGCCTGTTACACATCAAGTAGACAAAGATAGATGCTCGTATTCACACGTGCTCTATATTACATACCAGGGAATGATCACTGTAGCTCAGGGACAAAAGGGCCAGATTTACTAATCTGCGGGTTTGAAAAAGTGGAGATGTCGCCCATAGCAACCAATCAGATTTTAGCTCTCACTTTCCTATTGCATACTAGAGAATGTCAGTTAGAATCTGATTGGTTGCTATGGGC
>WWET01000592.1:286289-302763 GCA_011038615.1 Limnodynastes dumerilii
ATATATATATCTGTAGTATACATACTTATCTGTCATATACATATAAATATATATAACTAGTATACATAGTTATCTGTAGTATACATAATTATCTGTAGTATACATAGTTATCTGTCATATACATATATATATCTGTAGTATACATACTTATCTGTCATATACATATATATATATATATATATATCTGTAGTATACATACTTATCTGTCATATACATATATATATAACTGTAGTATACATAGTTATCTGTAGTATACATAGTTATCTGTAGTATACATATTTGTGGAAATCTCAGGTCACAAGCATTGTATTGTCCTCTGCTTCTTATGATATTTTGTATTACCTTAATATATCACTGACCACCTCTGCTGGGATGCAGTGCTATGTATTGAGTTCTCCATCCCTGCAGCTTCAGACCCTACAGCTTGGACCGGATCCAGACACAGTATATGCAGCGCTCACAAGTCTCCGTAGCGGAGGTTTGCGTGCGATCCTAGATTCCGTGCGTGTGAGGAAGGGAGTGCACTCCTCTTACATGTGCTGAGTTTCCGTGCCCAGAGCTCTTAAACCCTGTCCACTCGTTGGGAATGGCTAAAGCTTTACTGTATGCTTTAAATACCTCACCTCGCTCACCATGTGTAGACCTTTTACACATGGCGGGCGTCACGCCCCACTGCCGGAATACTATGCGTAATGGAGAATCGTTTGTAGTGCGCTCCGTTGTGTAACCGCGCTGGATGATCTCACTGGGTACTTCTGGTACACAATTGTGAAGCGTATAATATTATTATTATTATCATTATTATTATTATCTATTATTTATTCTAGATCCGTTCCATTGTTCCTGTGTTGTACCATTGTTTTTGTGTTGTACCATTGTTTTTGTATTGTACCATTGTTCTTGTGTTGTACCATTGTTCTTGTATTGTATACAAGATTTATCCATCTTGTGAATACAGAGCCTCTGCATTGGACAACTAAATTTTGCATTCCATTAGGTATAAAATACTCTGCTCCTGAGCTTCCAGCTGTCAGTTACTATGGCAACCAACTGTGTTGAAGAAAAATGTTTGTCAAACATCAGTTCATTCATTAAAACCTGGTGAGTGACAGTTGGAAGCCCAGGAGTGGAGTATTGTGTCCCATAATATTGGAGGGTATTAAGTCCCATAATGCTTTGCCAGAGATCAACTATAGCTATGCTGTACAAACATTCTGGGAATTGTAGTTTTACAACACCTGGAGTTACAATGGCTACTTATGCCTCCACATTTTACGACTTCCAATAGCATTTATGATGCACTATTCTCTGTATCACATTATATTCAGCTCATGGTTTTTCAAACTAATATTTTCCTTATTTTTTTAAATATTTTTTTAAATTCCAGAAGTCCCTAAAAAGTGCAGAATGGAGGCCGAGCCGGGACCCTGCCGTAGCTACCTGGTGCGATACGCTTACAACCTGGCCAGCATGAAATGTGAGCAGTACATATATGGTGGCTGCTATGGCAACGATAATAATTTCAGAGATGAAGCCTCCTGTATGGAATCATGTTCTCCAAAGAGAAGTAAGTGCTGCCATTCATTACTATATAATGTCTCCAGAGGCACTGCCTGGTATTATAATATCTACAGAGCTACTGCCTTGTATTATAATATAATGTCTCCAGAGCCACTGTCTTGTATTATAATATAATGTCTCCAGAGCCACTGTCTTGTATTATAATATCTACAGAGCCACTGCCTTGTATTATAATATAATGTCTCCAGAGCCACTGTCTTTCAATATAATATAATGTCCAGGGATGTAACTACAGGGGCAGACCCTCCAACATGACCTATTCCATTAGCTACAAAATACTCTGCTCCTGAGCTTCCAACTGTCAGTTACTATGGTAACTAACTATCTGTGTTAAAGCATAAAATGTTTTTCAAACCAGGGGAGTGACAGTTGGAAGCTCAGGAGTGAAGTTTGTGTATCTAATGGAAGGGTTCATGTTGGAGGGGGTGCAGCCGCAGAGAGAGAGAGGGGGGCCTGTTACAGCTGCTCCCTCTGCACTGTAAGCAGGCTGTCAGAGGCTGACCGCTTAAAACAGCACTCAGCGCTCCCTGGTGGAGAACTAAGGGATTTGGGTGTGAAGTGTTCGCTGTTTTGGTATGCGGTGAGACTTATTTACACTATCTACATACCATTTCTGTGCGTAGATTGCGTAAGCGCGGTCTGCAGTAGCCTATTTCTTAAAACAACGTACGTAAGACGAAAACTACGTAACTGTGAATCCGGACCTATATCTTTTGACTGGGTTCTACTTTCTCTCTTGGACGTAGCTTTAGAGCATTTGCATTGTGACTGAAGGGATTCTGTGTTCTATTATGCTCTTGTGCAATCAGTATGGCGGCTTTATATGACAGTGCGCTATGTGCTGTACATGCATAAGCATCCAGAGCTCCCATTGTGTGTCCTTTAGATAGCAGTTGGGCTGTGTTCAGATGGACGCTTGATGTATGACTATTAGGGCCTGATTCAATTTGCTGCGATGATGGGAAAAAATTCGTACAAGTTTTATATGACATATGTAAAACAATGATCTAAAAATGTGAGCATGCCATGATAAAATAATAGACCGGATCCAGATCCACTTCCGCTGCAGTCCGAGCTCCGGGTTACCTTCCCCCTCCCACAGAACGGAAAAGCTTCCATTCTGTGAGACGTTTCGCTCTGCTGGATTATTAATGGAATTCTGTGTCCGTTCCAAAAGGGAGCATATTCCGATGGGAAAATGCCCCCTTTAGGAAGTTTGGATCAGGTCCAATGTCACAACAACGTAAAAATACCAGAGAGAGGGACATGAATCTGAGATAATATGTAGCAAACTTATAAGGGGTAGAGGGAGGGGTATAGAGCCTTTTCTATGCTGTTTTCTATGATTGCTTTAATCCTTCACTCTAAATGGTGTCCCTTTCCCCTATACTGCAGATACTAGACACACATAGCTAGCTGCAAAATAATGCAAAATACTTTAAGCAATAAAATGTGTTCAGCTCCTCACTTGAACCCTTAAAATTCCTAATTATTTGGTTTATGGCCAACAAAGGCACTTAATAAAAGACAAAAATTCGGGGGAAAAAAGCACTGTGGCACAGATACAGTTCCTCGCCTCAAATATATGACCTTAAACACAAGTATAATCTGCCAGGGTGACGAAGAAGAGCGGCCAGTCAGACGCAGTTGATGTATGTGGTCATGATTGTGGTCACATGCTTGGGTCTGGTTTAAAAACAGTCAAAATGTTGACAGATCAAAACGTTGACTGTTGAATATTGTGTTAGTGGTTGCTTAAAAAAACTTCAGAAATTAAATAATATGTATGTAATATACATGTAATACTAACATGATACTCAACTGTCGACATTTTGACTGTCGATATAACAACCTGATATGACATGCTTCCTTGAAGAAAAGCCTGTACACATAGTGATTCTGAATGAGTAACACACAGAGAAACGCGTCAGCCCAAGACAGTGCTAAATATTCCAAAGAGCCCATGCTTAGCATCCCTATAAATCTCCTATTTTTTCTGCATTGAGGCTTTATGTTTTAGTAGCTCTTCGGTTTTGTATTTGTAGATGCTCCTAGCTTCTGCTATAGTCCCAAGGATGAGGGATCTTGCTCTGCCTCTGTTCCTCGCTATTATTTCAACATTGACAACAAAAGCTGCGAAGAGTTTACTTACACGGGTTGTGGGGGAAACTCTAACAACTTTGTCAGGATGGAAGACTGTAATAAAATGTGCAAGAAAGGTGTGTGCAGAGATTTATCAGATGTTGCTTAGTGCTAATATTATAAAGGGACAGAAAAATGACAAATGAACTTGGTTTCATAGCAAAAGTTGAAGCCTACCCTGATACATCATCCCCTCTTCTCTGATTTGATTAATGTGAAGAGATTCTGCAGTTCCATTAACTGCCACCAGGCTAACCGCCACCAGGGACATTTTGGCTCGGATCCTGATCTTCAAAATGGCCACCTTCTTATGTACGCATGCACACAAAACCGACTTTCAGCATGGATCTTCAAGATCCAGATTTCTGAGTTGGAAGTGGTTCTGACAGTGGGGCAGGGCTTCATGCTTAAACCATGTCCACATGAAGGGTGGGGGGGAGGGGGGGGTTTAAATCATACAGAGGGGATTTGGCTAAGCCCATAGCCGTAACAAGAAATTTTAGCGCCAGGGGCAAAAAGGAAAAGTGGTGCCCCCCGACCTTGAATTCCAAACCAATTTAACATAAATATTAACTTACTGGTGCCCCCCTTAAGCTTGGTGCCCTGGGCCATCGCCCCTATTGCACACCCCTAGTTACGGCTTTGGCTAAAACCTTACGTACAATCCTGATTTATGCACTAACCGCATTTTAAATGTGTGCAACAATGTTAAGATAAGTTCCTCGAGCAGAAACCCGTAGGTGTTCATAACATTTATGGTAATTAGGATTGCAAGGAGTTCCTATAGCTGACCTCTGCAGCTGCTCAAAGGACACAATTAATTCAGGATCCTGTCTATTAATAAAAAAAAAACATAAATATATTTGCAAAGTACAGAAACAACATAGATTTAAAAGTCTGTCACCTCCTTTAATCCAGATCCAAAGTTACAGGCAGGGACTTCAAATTCTCATGTCCGCCAGAGCAGATGCAGTGTTAGTGGTGGCATACAGGCACAAGGACTTTACCCAATCAATTTAAACTCTGTGGGCCCGATTCAATTGAATGTGAAGACCGCATTATTGTAGTTGCAATGCAAATTGCGCATATAACCGTCTATTATGATGCTCAAAAGTTGCGGATTTCATATGCACCTATATGGGGTTTTGCATCACAGCCAAAATGACGCGGTCTTTGCGTTCAGTTGAATCGGGCCCAGAATTTCTTTAATTCAAGTTTATGGTGCCCTAGAGACACTCAATGTGCTAGAATATGTCAAAGGTGATCACTGTTGGTTCTAGAAAACTGCTAATCCCTCAAGAGTTTTGAACCAGGGGTGTTGGAAAATCTGATGGTATGTACGTTCGGAGTTACGTGGTGTAACATCTGCCACGCGCATGCACAGTAAATACAAATAGTCGATTTGACGTCATCGGCTAGCATACTTAGCTTAGGATCTGGCCCATTGTTTTCATGGATGATATTACAAGTGCCATTTTTTTTTTAACAAAAATGATAATATATTTTACTGCGAAAATTCATTTTATTCCACGGAACCAAGTTTATTCTTCCTTTTACTGTGCTTGCAAGACTAATCCATTGCTTTCTAATTTAAACTAACATTTATCTTATTTGAGTTTGAATTTTAAAATCAGTACTTTTATTTTGTTTTAAAATGAGTAAATTACTAGTTTATTAGCCGTTCTACATTATGCATATCTTTCTTTATTTCATATTAATATACTGGTTTATTCGATATGTATTATTCATGGAATAGAATTGAAAAAATCAGGAAATATTTAAATGCTCTGGATCAGGCCCAATGTGCTAGAATATGTCAACGGTGATCACTGTTGGTTCTAGAAAACTGCTAATCCGGCAAGAGTTTAGAACCAGGGGTGTTGGAAAATCTGATGGTATGTACATTAGGAGTTACATGGCATAACATCTTCCACGCGCATGCACAGTAAATACAAATAGTCGATTTGACGTCATCGGCTAGCGTACTTAGCTTAGAATCTGGCCCATTGTTTCCATGGATGATATTACAAGTGCCATTTTTTTTTTACAAAAATGATAATATATTTTACTGCGAAAATTCATTTTATTCCACGGAACCAAGTTTATTTTTCCTTTTACTGTGCTTGCAAGACTAATCCATTGCTTTCTAATTTAACTAACATTTATCTTATTTGAGTTTGAATTTTAATATCAGTACTTTTATTTTGTTTTAAAATGATTAAATTACTAGTTTATTAACCTTCTACATTATGCATATCTTTCTTTATTTCATATTAATATACTGGTTTATTCGATATGTATTATTCATGGAATAGAATTGAAAAAATCAGGAAATATTTAAAAAAATGTTTGTGAAAAAAGTTGACACATTTATTTATAAAAAAACCCAAAACATTTTATAATAAAAATACAAAAAAAACCTGTCAGTAGGTTAGATGCCAAAATAAATCAATACAAGCCAACAGCCAAGGTGTCATTAATTTATTAGAACATTGAGTTTGTGTCCAAGGGTACTTGGTACTATGCCACCTCATTCAGGTTATTATATCAATAACTTCTTTAATTTAATTGATGATTGAATCTTTGAGAGACCAGCCAGCCAGCCAACTGTATAAAAAAAATGATAATTTTTTTTAAAATTCTTGTTAACTGTATATTTAATATCACAAATAACACATGCAATAAATGAAAAAAAAAATGAAAAGTTACATAAACATAATATTGAATATATGTTCCCTACTTTAATTGATTATTGTTGATTTTTAGGAAATAAAAAGCCAAGGATTAGGAATCGTATTCGCAAGCTGAAGCCAGCACCTTGAGTGGAGAATGGGGAAGATAACACTTTAATTTGTCACTTTTAGGCAATTATTGTCTTTCTCCGGACAACAGAAATGCATCCTGCAGTGAAGAACTATGTTAATTTTATAATATTATGGGAATAATGTACCAACCAATCCCAGGCTCTTTCATCTATTCTTCCTGAGCAATAATCTATGTATACATATTTTCAAATAAGTTTAACATTGTCTGTTAGGATGCTGACGACCTTTGGAATGTAACTAAGCTAAAATGCAGCTATGTCATATTAATAATGCCGTGTCTAATGTGAATGAAACAGAATATTGCTTTACACTATAGGACCAGCAATTCTAGAAAAACAAAAAATGGCACATGGTAGCATGTACAGTTCTGAATGTGCCATAAGGGGGTCCAAACAAAAAAAGTACTAAAACCTACGGTCATTGCGGTTGTTGACAGTAATATTTTGTTGGATTACTGAAAAATGTATATACTTATACATTCTGATCTCCTGGACTCTTAACTATAAATAGAGAAATTCAGCCCTGCACATTTTAACAATCATATGTCATCAATGTATTAATAATGATCTGTGGACAGAAGAAAATTGAAAAAAATCGATCAAGTTTAATAACAGTGCCAAGTGAAGCACATTAGCCAATCAGAATTAAGATTTGATTTGTTTGGTGCAAGTAAAATGAAAGCAAGTGTTTGGTTGGTTGCTGTAGTTTAGTACACATTTTGCACATGAATACAAATAAATTAGCCTTAATGTCAACTTTAAACATACAGCCACATATTTAAGTCATAGTTATGAAGACTTGCTAAGAAGATTCAGATTTGTCAATAAAGCACCCACATTCCCTTGTATTTTTTGTAAATAAAACCCAGAGGGTCTCTAAGGATCCAAATTGTCTGAAATGTATGTAGAATGTTATACTGTAGCGTTGTACACAAATACTGCTTATTGTGACACTACGATTCCCAGCATGCTTTGTTAGGTATCAGCTATGCTTTTGCAGTTAAAGCCTGCTGGGACTCGTAGTTTCACAACACCTGTAGAGCCACAGGTTGGGCAGGCCTGCTGTAAAGAGAAGGATTTTAATCCTTAATGGCACAAGGTGTTCCAATTATAATTTTTTCCTAATTATTTTCACGTATTTATACGTTTTTCATCTTTAAAATTGTTATGTACCTCGGAGCGTTGTTGTGAATCTGCTAATCATTCTCACACTGCTTGACGTTTCCTTAGAGCCCACATGAGATGACCTGATTAAGGCGCCTTATATATAATCCATCTCTCCTTAATTGCATTCTGGGTTTTTGCAAATTAATGGAGCTTTTATGGGAGAGATTAAGTCAGAGCACAGATTGATAGAATAGCAATGTGGAAAGGAAACATAGGAAGAATATGACTGTATATAAGAGCCACTTGGCCCATCTGGTCTGACCATTTGTTTATTTATTTTTTAAACCATACTGACCCTAGATCCTTTTGACCTCATTTTGTTTAAGATTCAGAATATTCTAATCTTTATCTCAAGCAAATTATTCTACTGTGTTAGCCTCTACCACTTCATGGGAGGCTATTCCATGTATTTACTACCCTTTCAGTGAAGTAATATTTCTGCATATTGCTTTAACATACCCTCCAACATGACCCATTCCATTAGGTACAAAATACTCTGCTCCTCAGATTCCAACTGTCAGTTACTATGGTAACCACCTTTGTTTAAGAGGAAAATAGTTTTAAAAAAAATCAGTTAAACCAGGTGAGTGACAGTTGGAAGCTCAGGAACGAACTTAATTGTACCTAATGAAATGGGTCATGTTGGAGGGTCTGCTTTAAACGTACTACTAGATTATGCTCTACTGTTCCCATTCTGTCATCTACTTTGGTAAAGATGACTTCTATAACCTTTGTAAAACACACCAAAGGCCAGATTTACTAAGCTGCAGGTATGCAAAAGTGGATTTGTTGCCAATAGCAACCAATCAGATTCTAGCTGACATTTTCTAGTTTGTAATAGGAAAGTGAGAGCTAGGATCTGATTCTGTTTGCACATATCCTTTAACGCAGCTTAGTAAATCAGGCCCCAAGAATCTGTATCCTAAATCCAGAAAACATTTTCTCCATAGCTCTGCTTGCAAAAATTCCAAAGAGATTTATCTACATTTATTGTTAGCTACTAATGCGGAATTGGGACAATGGATTACATTGCATTTTTTTTATATTTGACTAGAATCACTTAGTTCTAGAGGGGACTCAGAAGGCTGACAAATTCTGTCCCCAATAATGACTTTGTTACCATTACTAATAAGTGTAATAGCCAGTCTCCTTATTTGGCGGCCTAATTCCCAAAGTCTGTATTATTTATGAAGTCAAAATTCTCTTCTACCTTCCAAACGTGTGAACAAAGGGCATGTTGGTGGTACAAGATGTCCAGCCACAACGATGGTCATCCCATAGAAGGATTAAAATGGGGTGAAATTATATATAGTATTTCAAGAATATAAATACAGTAACACAGTACTCACAAGTGTTTAATATGCACCACACTGTCTTAAAGTAATGAATCCAGCTTGGTTGCCAACACAAAATTATAACCACTGAAATAATCCTAAGTAATATGAGTCCTCACTATATAAAAACATCTTACCATTTTACTCAACAAAGCTCTATTTCAAAAAAGGCTCCGTCATTTAAACATCATTTGCCTGTGACAAATTTGCTGTGTCTGTTTTTAAACCAAATTCTATATTCGACCACATTCTACATTTCCAATGATCAAGATACCAACAGACTTAAATACGAGCCCTTAAAACTTTAACACTTTAAATGTATTTCCAGCAAATTGCTGTTAGAACATAACAGTATTTAGGAAAAGAAATATAAATAGATCGTATTTAATGTTTTGCATAATATGAAATGTGTTCCTTTAGGTAAACAGATGATAACAGTGTAGGCACTTAAAGAGTAATGGTTTGTGTTTTTATGGAAACATTTGTGTACATACAGTGTATTAACTTTGTTATACTATTTCATTGAAATGTTCTTCATATTTCTTTGGAAAAATAAAGAAATGATTGTTTTTAGTAAACCATGTGAAATTCTTTATATTGGACTTAGTAAGATACAAAGAAGGAGATATTAAAACAGGTATTTGCCATATAACACTGGCTTATACCTATTTAGCAACTATTCAAATCCTAGCTGACATTCTCTAGTATGCAATAAGAAAGAGAGAGATCTGATTGGTTACTTTAGGCGACATCTCTACTTTTCCTTTTTCTGCTGTTTAGTAAATCTAGCACAAGGAGACCAAAAATTCTCTTTATATATTTCTATATTTCCACCTTGTTATGGTGTTATAGTGAACCATTTTGGACTGGATTCACACTTAAGTGTGAAATCCATACGGCCGGATTCCCAAAAACCCGCTCCTAAGTTAACAATGGCCCCATTTTTATAACTTAACTCTTTAAAGACTGCACATAGTCAATCTACGTCCCTATATGCTACGTAGATTGTGTCGTCACCATGACTACGCATGCGCAGTAGCAAATGTCTTAAAAATACGCACCTAAGAAGCCGCAGCTTCTTAGGTGTGAATCAGGGAACCCGATTCACAGTTAGGAAGGGAGATAAGAACAAATGGGTTGACACATATACGCATGGCAAGTCCTTGACACGCCCTCATTCTTGTGGGTCTTAAGCGACTTACGAATGCCAAAGGCGGCTTTATATTCCCGTGCGTATGGATGTTCTTAAGTAGCAAAAATACAGATTCTTTGCTAACAACATGTTTCTTCTTAAGTTAGGCTGACACGCCCCTTTTTACTTATCTCATTACGAACGGCTTTGTAAATCGCTCTTAAGGGATCACCGTTCTTTAAACCTATGTAAATTGGGTAAATAAAGGTACCACGGATGCATAGTTTAACCCTTACTAAAAATATGCACAAAAATAGCAGCAGCTTCTTAGCTGTGAATCAGGGTCCTCATCAATCTCTCCAAGCTAAGATTTATTATTTATATTTATCCAGCCAAGAAACAAATGCAAGCGTACATTTTAATCAACAGTTTATTTAGCATAGCAGTCTTAAGTCAATTTTGTAAGTCTATTAATCTTCCAATTTATTTGCAAACATTGGCCCGGATTCACACTACCGAACAAATTGCTGACACGTCCGTATTTAACCGATAGTTGCTACTGCGCATGCGTAGTTACTGTTTTACGTAATCTACGTATCATTTTGTTACGTAGATTGCGTATATGCGGTCTTAGCAACGCAGTAACAACTATCGGTTAAATAGGGACGTATAAGCAATACTTCCGGTAGTGTGAATCCGGACCATTAAGCGGAAAAACAGGGATAACACAGGTTGTTACTTGCCATTAGTCTTCATTTTTTATGTATCCCAGGTACGTCCTTATCCTTGTACACCAGCATGGCTTCAGCAATGGCTGTAAAAGAGATTAGTTAATTAGAGAAATCTTTAAAAGAGAAGAAAAAATCAATTGCACCTCGAAGAGTTAAATTACAGGCAGCTCTGAATTACACTATTACAGCAAAAATTTACCAATAATCCTAGTACTGACGCAAACATTAAAACACCTAACAACACTGACGGAATTCAAAGTAAGGTGGTGTGGTTACATTATTAAGAAGCTGTGGTGTAGCCACACCCCCAGGGGCATGTCTAGCACTCATAATGCTAGGCAGCTCCTTTATCTACACCCCTCTGCTTAGAATTGTCAGTGGCAGACGGACCTATTGGGATGCGGTTGATAGTCCGAGGGGCCGAATTTCAAACATGATACAGCTGGATAGAAATGAGAAAATTACTATTAGGAATCAGCATTTATTTCCCCGTTCCCAATAGTGAGAGGCAGTGAGTGCGAATAGGTATAGAAAGCGGCGGCTGCGGCCGTTAAGACCGCATAAACGCAATCTACGTAAGGAAAAGATACGCAGATAGCGTCAAAAATTTACTACGAATGTAGTAAAAACGTGAAACAGCGGACGTATATGTTATACATCTGGTAGTCTGAATACGGTCCTATATGACACTGACCCCTGCTGGATGATGAGACGAACTGCAGCATTGTGTAGTGTTTTTGTCATTTCGCCTCCTGGGAAGTGAGCAATAGACCTTATTCTAAATAAGACCACTTATTAACAATTATTCTCTTTAATAATTTATGGCAAAATTTCCAGTAAATTGTAGACTGCAATTTAACTTTTTCTTTCATTATGTGATTGGCCCTAGTTAAGGTATAGGTTATACATCTTACTCCTACTATACATGATATATGAGTGCTCTGAAAGGAAATGTTTGTTATAACCTCCAAGTGTCCTGATTTTGGCTGGACACAGAGCCAGATAAATCCTATGGGGTACCCTAGAAATTTACCTTTGAGGACCCCTCATGATTCTACTGGTGATACAAGCCATTTAGTCACAAACGCTCTTTTTACCAGATATGGAAGCTGTACATTTGATAGATTCCCGCTTTATTCTACAATTGATTGCATTACTTTCTAATCCACCCCATAAGTCCACACCGTTTGCAATTTCAAAGACTCCTTGATTGAGATTTGCCTATCATGAGGCCACTTATTTTGGGCCTAACGCCAATTGCCTCATTTACCTGCTGACTGGACATGCCTTATATTGTGCAACAAAAGGGGTGGGGCTTAGCATACCAGTAGGAGGGGTTTGTTACTTTATCAAATAGGATGAGACCCGGCTGACTGATCTGGGTTCAAATAGAAAATATACATATCTTGATATGTGCCTTCATCATTGTCACATTAATGGTGGCCTCCCCATCATGACGTTGCACCCTGTGTCCTTCTCAGATACAGTTAACTGAGTTTTTACTATGGAGCTCAGAGCAGAATCCTGGCTATTTCTGAGTGACTCAGGACTGCAGACGGGCACCGAAGACCTCCTGAATATCAGACCTTTGCCAACCTTTGCAAATGAATATTAGGGAGATTGTGATAGCACCATTAATGTGCTACACCCAAGGGGTGTGTCTTATACCTCCAGAGGGGTATGTCCTGTGAATAGCTCCAGAGGGGTGTGTCCTGTGAATAGCTCCACCTATGGATGTGTCTAGCACTGCCAGGAAAACTATTTCCCCATAAAAATGGCGGCATCAGTATTTATTGATTGGTAAATTGTCAGGGAATAAATACTTTCAGTCTTATTGTGAAGACTGTGAATAGGAGGTCAGTTGACTTCTTCATCTTTATAGAAAAGATAATAGTAGTTGACAGCTTATTAACCAAAGACCAAAGTGTATTTCTCTTTTCTTTCTCCATTGTTGAAGTCATGTTGTCTTAGATAATTGTCAGTGTTTGGTTACATCTTGGTCTTCATGAAAATGGCCGCCTCCACAGGCCTCAATGCAGGGAATAAGGCACAATCTCTAAATTCTGTCATCATACCGCAATGACTTCTGGAACTGAATCAGTATCAGGGAGATTGCTAACACTTTAGGGAGTCAAAGAGATTGGCCACTCTTCAGAGAGTCTCCCTGATATTCAGACCAGAGGCGGAACTAGCGAGTTGTGGGCCCAGGTACAAAAAATATGTTTTGGCCCTAGTGATATCCCAGGTAACCTGGTGGGGAGCTTCAGTAGTGCGGTGATGACGGCTGTGGGCCCTTGTATCAGCATAGGCCCCGGTGCCGCTGCACCTGTTGCATCAATGATAGTTCCGCCCCTGATTCAGACAGAGCTGGAAACTACCGTATGAAATAAATGTGATAAATATGATAATCTACCCGTGTATAGGGGTGTGACTCCTGACACCTGTCATTCCATTACAGGTACCCCGGATATCTGCCTCGTTCCTAAGAACGTTGGTCCATGTGAAATTGATGTCCTTCGTTACTATTACAACAAAGCAGAGGAGAAATGCCGGTTGTTCTTCTATGGAGGCTGCCTTGGGAATGCCAATAATTTCAGAACTAAAGACCAATGTGAAAATGTTTGCAGGAGAAAAAAGCAGCGAGCTGACTTTAAAGCCAAGTAAGGTTTGTTATGAAGAAATGAATGTGACATGAAGTGGTAAATTCATCAAAAGGCGCGTTTGGCTGTGTTTTTTAAAGCGCCGCACATCACTGAGTTTTTCTGCCATATTAGGAACCCAAACCACCGTATTTACTAATCGGTCCCTTTAAAACCGCCAGTGATGTATGGCAATTTGCAAATGTCGAAACCACAGGATTTTTCATTAAAAATTTGATTCGTAGATTTACAATCCGCCATACATGAATGAAAAAAAACCCCTTAATGTAAACTATTAAAATATCCCCTTTCTGTAGGATAACGCTGTGGCATGTTGGTGCTTGTAGCACTCCAAATGACAGCATGACAGCGTGCAGAACATACATAATTATGGGTGTGGGTCTCCGCTAAGAACTCTCTCAGACAGTTTCGAACTGGCTCGGATATCGATTGCTTATGCCTCGGCGAGGCATAGCAATCGATCCCCGGAGCACCGAACATGGTGCTCCGATAGGTAAATCGAAAACAATACCCCAACCCTTTCCCTAATTCTAACCTTAAGCCTCCCCTTCCATTACCCTAACCCTCCCTTCTCTATAGCCTAACCTTAACACCTCCCTCCCCGCAGCCTGACCCTAACCCTCCCCTTCTGTGGCCCTAACTCTAACCTTTCGTAAGAGCCTAACCCTAACTCCTCCTAACATTAAAAGTCCCCAGAGAGGTTACTCACTTCTCCGGAGCTGTCAGCGGGTTCTGCAGCGGGTCTCGCGAAAATGAATGGGTGAATAGCCGATCGGCACAGTCAGCCATTCATAAAAAAAAATCTAAAATGGCCGCCTATTCTAAATAGAGACAGCCGAAAAGGAACTTTCGGCTGTCTCTATTTCTAAAAGCAGCCCATCGCAGCGGAGACTGCAACCGCATATTTATAATCCCAATATACTGTCCCTGCATTATAATCTATGGAAAAATGGCATAAAATAAAAAATATGCATTTGAAACTTACCATCCAAATATCTTTGTGGTCCTCTCTCTTCATAGGGTATCATCCAAAAAAAAAAAACCATTACAAGCGGCAGAGAGGGGCTGCTTTAATGTCTTCCTGCTGCTAATGACAGCTGTGACAGCAGTGGCCCCCTATTTATAATATGCGACAGTATGGGAGTGTGGGCATGGCGTTAAGGCCACATTTACGCAATCTACATAAGAAAAAGATACGTAGATTACGTAAATAAAAATTACGATGCATGCACAGTAGTAAAAATCGTATGTTATACGTCCGGTACTCTGAATACAGGCCTAAGTCTGGATCCGGGCCGTTGTCTTTAGTAACCTATAAACTGATTTGAGCAACTATAATTTTGTGTTACATTGTAAGGGGTGTTAACCTTCCTCTTCAGCAATAACCTTCCATGCCCCGCAGCCTAACCCTAACCCTCCTTGCCCCGCAACCTAACTCTAACCTTCCCCTTAAGCCCTAATCCTAACCATTTACTTCCTGACGCTTAAGCCTAATATACCCGACCCAACCGCCGAAGCCTGTAGCTATTGTTAAAGATGCGTATAATCATTTTGTATTCACTGATTTTAACTGAAAACTATACCAAAAATAAAGGCAATGCAGAATCGTGTTAAGCATAACAGTTTTGCATAGGGAGGTGACACTGAAAAGGACGAATAAAGCATTTTATAATGCCTTTATATTCTTCTTTATGTCTCTAGGCTACAAGTGGACGGAACACTGTGTATTACGTCAGATCAGTGGAAATTTGGATTGCTGAGAGCAGCACAGAGCGTTTCAGGAGACGAGTGTGCCATACTTGTGCGGTCCCAGTGACTGATGCATCCTTTGCTACCCATTCCCTCTATATGCGTCCTGGTCATTATATCAAGATTTCACAAACTTAAAAATAATAGAAGAAGAAGAAATCATTTTTTGGATCATATATAGACATTTTTCACTCATAAGGTCCTTCCATTAATTTCCACAGGCCAGATCTGTCTTCAGGGGCAGGACTGCTGGCGATGCAAGGGATAGAATCAGCAAGCCGTGGAGTGGAGTAACAGGGAAGCTCTCGCAGGATGAGATCATCATTTCGTGAGCTGTTCACTGTGTGTGGTCAATGAGGGGGTGGGGAAGCTCAAAGACTGTTATTGCACCTGTGCTCACCACCTCACTTATTCTGCCACTGCCTGTCTCCGAAAAGAAGCCTGTATATCCTAGGAACTAGGCACCATGGGCTGGATCCAGACTTAAGAAGGAGCTTGAAATTAGGATAGGAAAGTTACTCCTTGGTTAAACCATGGTGATTGCAGGGGAGTCATATTTCATCTGTTTCAAACAGTATTAGAGATGAGAGGTGATGTTTCCTATCCCAAGTCTAAATAACAGTGTGATAGTAACGCTGGTCAGTATCTGTGCAGAAAGCAATTCAAAGATATATCCCTGCATGCAAAGAATACAATTACATTGACTCCCCCTGAAATCAACATGGTTTATCCCAGGTGTAACCTTTCTCTCTTAATTTCAAGCTCCTTCTTAAGTCTGGATCCAGCCCCATGTTTCCCCAGTATCTTTGTCTGTACATTGAAAAGAGCTTAATCATCAATTTTTCTCAACAATTTCCCTTCCTGGGACTCCCTCTATTTTATTTTTGCAAAAGGCTGGAAATGTATGAAGGAGTCATAGACCAAGAGTTCTGCTATAGATTCTGATGGCTTACAGGTATTCTTCATTTATTTATTATTTATTTGCTGTATTATTAATACATTTATTGCCCAATTATGTTCATTTTTATATGGATGATTTTTACATGTATATTTTATACTACACCCTGCACACATTATTGATATGACTATGGAGGGAAGGCTCGATCACACAAGGAATGCTGCAAGCAGACCCCTTCCTTAAGAAGCCTTGATAA
>WWET01000592.1:376649-408348 GCA_011038615.1 Limnodynastes dumerilii
AAACTAAATTGAGGGTAAATAGGGTCTAGGGTCAGTATAGATTTAAAAAAACAAATGGGCAGACTGGACGGGCCAGGTGGCTTTTATCTGCCGTCACTTTCTATATTTCTATGTAAGAATGAATTGATTGGTGAGCATGGAGAGGAATAAATATATATCCACATACTTATACAGTGCATATTATCTGCCGTCACTTTCTATGTCTCTATGTTTATTAATATAATATAATAATATTGGGAAAAAATTAAAACAGTAAAGCCCCATGCCTCCAGTGTAGCCACTTATCGGGACAAACTGGAAGGCAGTCGGGACAGCGGGACAGAATTCCGAAATCAGGACTTTCCTGTGGAATCAGTTGGGAGGTATGATTCTTTATCCAGGTTTCCATGCCTGAAAGCTTTCTGACGACGGGTGCCGGATGAGCTGCCATGCATACAGTACGGGGTAAAAGTGTGCTCATTTTCGGTACGGTCTATCCAGGGTCACTACTGTCAGAGCTCTGAATAAGGTGGATGCATTTTCAATTGCAGCTCTGTGCTTCTTCTGCATAAACTTTGGATCAGCTCCATAGAGAACAACATAAAAAGGAGATTTATAAATAAATAAGTCATAAATTTAAATTTAAATCCGTCCACTATTTCCTCATTTAAAATTTATTGCAGTTATAATCAGTACATTGGAGAAGATGATGGTTTTTGGGGAAAGGGCAATAAACAGGGAATTTGTAGCACAGCGTCCATAATATTTCTATGAAGTCTAACAGGGACAGGACAGACTGACCCCATAACAAAACCTGAGCTGGTGCTGACCCCGCCTCTCCAGCTTACTTGGCCAATCATTGCAGTCACAGGAGAACACAGACATCATAGGTGCCATCAGGGGGGAATAGTGGGTATGGGTATCCCCCCTTCGATCTAAGGTTACTACTGGGATGGGGGGTTTGGCTGACTAGGGTGTGTGTCCCCGTTGCGAACAGTCCTATTTCAACTTCGGGTTAGACTGCGGGACATGAAGGTATAAGGTTAGGCTGCAGGACATGAAGGGTTAGAGTTAGGCTAAGGGACATGAAGAGTTAGGGTTAGACTGTGGGACAAGAAGGGTTAGGGTTAGACTGTGGGACATGTAGGGATAGGGTTAGGCTGCAGGACATGAAGGTTTAAGGTTAGGCTGCAGGACATGGAGCGTTAGGGTTAGGCCTCAATAAGGAGAAGATAAGGTTGAGGGCTGAATGTCTAGGTAGGGATAGGCTGCAGAAAATTGGGGTTAGGGAAGGGTTAAGATTAGGGTTAACATAAAATGCTTACCTTCCATTGGATAAATCTTCAGGACTCTGGGAGTCAAAACACCATCGCTTTTTAAAATGGAGACCGTTGCCAATTCCGACAGTCGAAATTCAACTGCCGTACGATGGTTTGCCGGAATACAGACCATCGTACCGGCAAACCCCAACCATCCTCTTTCCATCCAGAAATAACTCCTTCCTCCCTTCAGTATTTTCACTGAGCACAGTCCTTCCTTTCATCACCCCCTCTCTGGGAATATTTCCTTTGTCTAATCCTCCCTAATGGAGCAAAGTACACTCACTTAGCTTTCTAATAACTTAAGCCATTATTAATACATTTGACAATCTTCAAAAGAGAAGAACTAATTATTTGAAGTAGTAAGTGAATAACATTTTATCACCCCGTATCGTTTTCATTCCCTACTATAAAGTGCTAATAGCATTGTGAAAAAGTGACATTTATTAAGCACAAAATATTATGACTTTCTATGTTTCTTGCGAGCAGCTTTCCTTGGCCGAGAAATGTCATTTTGCGCTGGTACCGAATACGTTATGTAAATACATCTGAAGATGTTATATTATTTCACCAACCCCACAAATATTTCTGTCTCACGGCTGCTGGTTTTTTTTTGTTTTTTTTTAACTTTCTTATCTCTTTTCAAAGAGTTTTATGAACTGAGATTATAATTTTCGATAGGATTTTAATACTGAAAAAGTCTATAAATGGAGAATAGCTGAACTCCCATTATAATCAGAATGAAAACTCTTCGGCATCTTTATTACTCAGATAATTAATTTTCTTGTGTCCCTATCAGCACTTCAGTTTTCTTTCCTTGGCTTTTTAACATTTGAAAGAATAGATTTTCTTACATTATTCATTCAAAGGCTGATTTAAAGTTAGGAACAATTACAAGAAAAAGAGCAAAAAACATACCGCAATGCAGGGGGTTTAGGGGCTCCCACAGCTCGGGAGGCAACCACAAAAATGGTTTGTGACACCACTTGCAGGTCGCCAGTAGGGGGATACACTACTGCAGGTGCAGAGGGCAAAAGGGCAACCAGTGCTTGGTGAAGGAAGATGCAAGAGGCGATTGGTGATAGAAGAGAGAAGCAAGAGGTGATTGGTGATAGAAGAGAGAGAAGCAAGAGGTGATTGGTGATAAAAGATAGAGAGGCAAGAGGTGATTGGTGAGAGAAGAAAGAGAAGCAAGAGGCGATTGGTAATAGAAGAGAGAGAAGAGGTGATTGGTGATAAAAGATAGAGAGGCAATAGGTGATTGGTGAGAGAAGAAAGAGAAGCAAGAGGCGATTGGTAATAGAAGAGAGAGAAGAGGGGATTGGTGATAAAAGATAGAGAGGCAAGAGGTGATTGGTAAGAGAAGAAAGAGAAGCAAGAGGTGATTGGTGATAGAAGAGAGAGTAGGAAGAGGCGATTGGTGATAGAAGAGAGAGAGAGGCAAGAGGGGATTGGTGATAGAAGAGAGAGTAGGAAGAGGCGATTGGTGATAGAAGAGAGAGAGGCAATTGGTGATAGAAGAGAGAGTAGCAAGAGGCGATTGGTGAGAGAAGAGAGATGCAAGAGGTGATTAGTGAGAGAAAAAAGAGGTGATTGGTGAGAGAAAAGAGAGTAGCAAGAGGCAATTAGTGATAAAAGAGAGAGAAGCTAGAGGTGTGAAGAGAAGAAATGAAACCAGAGAAGAGGAAAGGTGATAGAAGAGAGAGTAGGAAGAGGTGATTGGTGATAGAAGAGAGAGAAGCAAGAGGCGATTGGTGAGAGAAGAGAGATGCAAGAGGTGATTGGTGAGAGAAGAAAGTGGTGATTGGTGAGAGAAAAGAGAGTAGCAAGAGGCAATTAGTGATAAAAGAGAGAGAAGCTAGAGGTGTTTGGTAATAGAAGAAATGAAACCAGAGAAGAGGAAAGCAAGTGGAACTGAAAGCTATTATTTTAATGTGACATTGTTTAATGGTGCCTCTTTTAAATTAATTTTTCAGCTACGACATAGCAAAATCTAGAACTGCCTTTTCCCTTGACTACTTTCAGGGGACGTTAATCTAACAATTCCATTTGGAACTGGAGGGGATCCACATGGAATAGAAATAAATGAAATGGATGCCTTTTGGCTGGAATAATAATAACATGTCCAGTTTTCCATACCAAGCAATACAGAACACTATGTTTCACAAAGGAGGGTAAGGTACTTACCTGCACTGCGCCAAATGGGGCTATATAGAAATGAGAGTAAACAAGGCTGCTATGGTCACCTATGAGGGACCTTTGGGGGTATGGATGGGAGATGCCTCTGATGATCTCCTACCCTCCTGTGTGGGAGGGACAAATAATACAGTGAAAATAGGTTAATACCCCGTGCCTAAATGTGCAATATATAGATCAGTATCAGATGTGGAATGTCAGATATGTCACCCAATAGGTAAATTCAAATTATAGACATTTATTCATACAAGGAAAATAATGGTAAGACAATGGTTTAAAACAAACGACAATAGTGTCCACTCACAAGTGGGTTCCCTAGTGTCAAACTTATGCATACATAAACATGGCACAGAAGTGATAAGGTGCTGAATAGCAGATAATTGCCTCTGAAGGTAAATACAGTCAGTGGAGTCATACTCAGGTATTATGTTTCTGGTGTGGCCTCTTAGAGGCGTTCACTGGTATTGATAATGTCTGGTATTGAGAGGGTTAATGAACTGTTCGTACCGGTATTCACAAACACACAAATCCAGTTGCTCTATGATCGTTCCAGTTTTAAAATGAGCAAATGCTGCAAAGGGCCAACAGTGCTGTGTAATGATAATAATTTATTCTTATAAATCCTCCGGGCAGGTCTCTGCTTCAATGCTTCTCTGCGCACTCTGCAGGTGGACCATGGTTGCAAGGCTGTCAGCTGTAGTAGCGCTGTGGCGGCGTGCACTCTGTCACAGGCGCTATGCGGACAAGGCGATACTTTGTTTATACTTTTTCTTATAAAGTCCTTTTTCCGGTCTTCGTACCTTGGGAGGGAGCAGGGCCGGATTTTCCACAAGGGAACCTAGGCACCCGCTTAGGGCCTGGCGAGCCCCAGAGGCCCAGGATCTTACACTGTTAAGAACCCTTGCCGCCTTAAGGAAATGCAGGATCCCTTGAGAGGCCCAAACCGGCATCTTGCTTATGAGTTTTAAATCCATCTCTGGTATGAGGGAAGGGAGGACCTTTACACAATCTGGGACATTTATTTATACTTCTTTATACTTCATACTTCAGCTTAGGAATAGGGATATTACCCATTGTTAATGCTACCATGAAGGAGTCAAGGAAACTGTATTATTGGGTAATCTAGTTTTATTCCCACAAATAGAGACTGATAACTGATGTACTGGTCTTTGTATTTACTTTCTTGGTTTCTCTACCTGCCATTTAATGTTGCTTTTCTGAAGATAAAGATAATAAAAAAATAAAAAAATGCATGAGATTGATCGAGTGGACTGCACTTCATTTCCCAGTCTCGGCCACCGCGGAACTTCAAATGCTAGCCGCAGTCTCACTCGGCGGATGAGACTGTAAAGGTAAGGAAAGCCGGCCCTCATTTTAGCATCCAGCCGCAGTCTGACTCCAGACTGCGTCAGACTGTGGCTGGATGGTAAAATGGATCTAGTGGTCGATACTACCTCTTAGCCAAGGTGGCATCGCCAGATGGTGCCCCCCTTTGGCTGGCCATCCTGGCCTAGGGGTGGATACGCCTCTGGCCAAATTTACTAAGCTGTGGGAAATTAAAAGTGCAGATGTTGCCCATAGCAACCAATCAGATTTTATCTGACATTTTCTAGTATATAATAGTAAAGTAAGAGCTGATTGACTGCTATGTGAAACATCCCAACTTTTCCTTTCCCGAAGCTCAGTAAATCTGTCCCCAAGTATTAATATTACGATCGTTAATAGTTGTATTGTAACAGACATGTTTTTCTTTAGCTGAAAAATATTTCAGTATTTCCTTGTACATAGCATGTTTCACATACTATATAGTAAACTTAAATCAGATTTAGACCATTCTTGGAAAACATATGTGAGGTCTTTTTAGATTTCCTTTGTGCCTTAGGATATTCTTGCGAAGCATCAGGAAAACATGTAGAAACAGTGAGGGGTTCTGAGCGACCCATAACTGTGCAATATGCAATGTCACATATCATAACATTAGTTTATAGGAAATAATGTAACAAAGAATGACACAAAAACTACTCAATGCGTGGATGAAAAGTGTGTCTTAAAAAAGGAAAATTGATCATCACCAACATGGAGATAAAACAGAAACACATGTTTTACAAGAATCTTGGGAATTTTTTTGCAGATGACATGAAGATATGTAGCAGGGTAGACACACCACGAGGGGTAAATCAAATGATTGATGATCTAGGATGAGTAGAAAAAGAACCAAGGACCCCATAGGGCCGCAGGACATTAAACAGCAGGCAGGCGTCCTAGGCAGGCATTCAGGGGGCAAAAGGGTTAATTAATTTTTGGGTAGGTGGGCTGGGTTAGGATAAGGGGTGGGGGGTGGAGTTGGGCTGTAGATAAGGGGTGGGATTATATAAATAGAGTTAGTGAGGGGGAGTGGAGCACTTGCGGTAGAAATTTTTACCCTCCCTCCCTCTCTTAAAGTTTTATATGATAAGCTTGACTTTTTCTTCACAGACGGAGCATGGTGGAGCGGTTGCGGTGGAGGTCTCAGCAAACAAAGGTTGGCGCTGGGGGTGTTGATGTTGTTTGTGGGAGCGAAGGTAGCTCTGATCCGATAGCAACACAGCCAGTGGATAGGGGTATCAGATCTGAAACGGTGAAGTCCCTCTGGGAACGGGCCGAGTGTCCTGCTGGAGGATCAGACAGGGGGGAGTAGCGCCGTGTCAAGGTGGTTGATCTCTTTAAGGTGGAACTTTGCTGGACCCCCACCGCCGCTGGGCCACCTAACTGCCTTTATAGTGACTCGCTTTGAGTCAATTCCAGTTAGGTCAATCATCCAATTCAATAATTCAGTTTAAATAAATACCATGTTCCCTGGTTTAAACCCAAGCTATCGGTGTCTGTCTCTTTATTTGTGTGATTGGTTTGTCTGCTGTATGCATGCCTGGGCGCTATGCCGTTTGCTGTTTAAAATATTCAAGACTGAGGGAAGCACAGTTCAATGCCAAACAATGCTAAATCACGCACTTCAGGTTTGAAAACCCAAAGGCTAACAATCTTACTAATGGCACTAAAATGGATACTACTGAGGAGGAAGGATTTACTATTTAAGAAGACTAAAAAGACAGTAAAATCTTTGGCTTAGAGAGAAGAAATAATTGTAGTAATGCAAATGTTTAAGTCTTTGGTGCGGCCCCAGTACTGTGTTTTGTTCTGGTGGACATATCTCCAGAAGGACAGCAGGGTATTAGGCAAAGAAGGGCAACTAAAACAGTGTATGGTGCAAGGATGGACATATACAAAGGAGCAGAGAGGGAGGAGGGAGATAGAAGGTTTCAAATTATGTGAAGGATTGTACACAGGTTCAGCATGGAGGCATTTTTCAAAGCAGGGCAAGTATTAGAGGGCAGCACTGGGGTGCAGAAGATTTAGAGGGAATGGGCCTGATCCAGAGCGTACTAACGCTCAGCATTACATCGTGGACTCCCCCTTACACTCCCCCTGACCCCAGCGTACTTACCCTTGCTTACACCGGCTGAAGGCTACCTTAACTCCAGCCGGCGCAAGCGAGGGTAACTATGCTGGGACGGCGGCGATGTTACGATAATGCCGCCCTCCCAGCCTCATTACCCTCCCTCGCCCCTGCCTCCCTACACTAACTACAGCATAGTAACGCTGGGGGACGCCCCCTCCAGTGTTACTATGCTGGTGCTACGGATCCAAGATCGGGCGTTGCCGTAGTTACGCCGGACAACATCTGCCCGGCGCATGCATAGATCGGCTTTTCATAATTACTGATGATGTGGTGTGGGTCCCCGTCGAGAATGGCCCTATTGAAAGGAACTTCTCTCCCAGTCAGTTCCGATCTGGCTGGGAAATCGATTGCTTATGCCTCGAAGAGACAAAGCAATCGATCTCTGGAGCACTGAACATGGTACTGCTAAAGGTAAGTAAAGAATCTAACCCCATCTCTATTGCTAATCCTTACCCTAACCCTCCCCTTCTATTACCCTAATCCTAACCCTACCTTTCCCGCAGCCTGAGCCCAATCCTCCCTTCCCCACATCTTGATCCTAACCCTCCCTTCCTCGCAGCCTGACCCCAACCCTCCCTTACCCGCTGCCTGATCCTAACCCTCCCCTCCCTGCAGCCTGACTCTAAGCCTCCTCTCCCCAGAGCCTAACCCTCCCCCTAACAGTAAAAGTCCCCGGAGAGGTTACTCAATTCTACTGCGGCGGGTTCGGCGGTGCATCTGAAAATAAATGGTTGATTATGCCGATCATCATACTAAACCATTCAGAAAAAAAATCTAAAATGGCTGCCTATTCGGAATCGAGAATGAACATTCGGCTGTCTCTGTTTCTAATAGACAGCCATCGTGCCAGGGACTCCCATCAATGGTGGTGACAGGCTTGGTTGCAGACCTAATGCAGGTTACTACCCAAGGTGTCTGTCACAGTCTGGTATGGAGCAAGAACCTGAGCGTAACTGATAGCACAGGATACAGATATCATACCCAGTGACAGACAACACATAAAGATACACAATTTATATAACACCTGCTAGGAAATTGGTGATCCAACACCCACCAGCCAAAAAATACAAAAGCACAGAATACCAGACGCTAAATGGTCAGAGCCCACAATCCCAAGAGAACTGAGAAGCTTCTAGGAACCACCGGTATAGAGCAGGTACAGGTGCTGGAAAAATATGAGATGGGTGAAATAAAAAACAGCCTGAGAAAAAAGTGCAGGATCATAGTAAGTGTATAATGGCAGAGCAGGGACACAAAAGAAAAGGACAAGCAAGAAGACCAAAAAGGACAAGGTACACCAGGGAACAGGACAGGCTACAAGAGTCAGGAACAGAACACAGACTGGAGAAAACCACAGCAAGAGATTTGCAGTGAAGGAGCAGGCAAACAAAGTGTGGTCAACACAGCACAGTGGCTCAGTGAGTAGCACTCGTGCCTCACAGCACTGAGGTCATGAGTTCGATTCCTGAACTAGGCCTTAGGAGTTTGTATGTTCTCCTCATATCGGCATGGGTTTCCTCCCACAATCAGAAAACATGCTGGTGGGTTAATTGGCTGCGGACTAAATTTACCCCAGCTGCTTAAAGAGAGTCTGGCCAATCAGGGAGCAACCTAGAGCCAAGCCCGTGTGCTGTGATAAGGTGAGTCGCAAGGAACCAGCCAAGACCACAACAGTCTGAATAGTGTCCCAGTTGCCTGGCAACAGCCAGTATCTAAGCAGCTTTTAATCAAACATCCTATCTGCAATAGCGGATGGGACATGTGCATGCTGTGCTGTAAGAACTAGCATAAGCCTGATCCAGACTTAAAACCGACAGCCAATCTACACATGTGGCATGCGTAAGTCTGACCGTGGAAACGCGCTGCAGATGTTACTCATCATAAACTCGGGATATCCACCCATCAGGGGTGGTAGAGGATAAAATTGTACAGTACAATAAACATAAACAAGAAGTTGACTTAAACACATTGGGCCAGATCCAGAACAACGCTTCTGAGCGAATTGACGTGTGGCGGAGACATAAAATCGCCTTTTGGTAAGTACTGCGCATGCGCACCATAGAAAATACGCTCAGTAACGTAGCGTAATTGTGAACGTATGGGCCATTCACGTATGTGTCACGTAAATACTTACGTGTGGGCGTGCCAATTTTAGATGGGGTTTGTATTTAAAGTGTACAGTATGGGCGTGCTTAGCAGCGTAAATACGTGTTGCCCATATGTACGTGTGCGGATCACTGCGATTACGTTGGCAAAAGTTAAGGTAGGGTTTGAAAAGTGTATTTTGACAAAATACGTACATTCAAGGGGTGTGCCTAGGGGAGTGTACAGAATATACGCACGCATAAATACGCTACGCGAGGAAACGTATGGCAAACGTAGTTCTGGATCTACCCCATTTCCTGGAATAAGACCAAGAAGTGCAGCTTAACTATAGGCTTCCTGCATAACAAGATTCAATTGCCTAAAATAAATTTTAAGCTAGTTCTATGTTACACTTTATTACAAGGTAAATTGTTGCAGTTGCAATCATGTTTTTTTAATCTTTTGATAGTTATACATGAGATGACACTGGAGGTCAGATTCACAGAAGACTGAGATACGTAATTAAGGCATCTATGGTCTATCAGTAAATGTCAGTGTGAACTTTGAATGCTGAGCCCAGCTTATTACATTTTTAGTGAATTCAGCAAATCAAGGTAATATTATCATCTCTGACAGTACAGTCTGTGTGGTGATATGTTCATCTCTGAAGTACAGTATATAAAGAGCCAGTGGCATAACAACTATGGCTACAGACCACCTCCCCCAGATGGCAGCTCCCATCCTACCCCTTCACCCACAGTGGTGGTTATGTGTGTATATGCAATGAAGGACATGCATCTTTGACCAGGAGGGCAGAACACCACTAGCACACTCCTTTCAGATGTGACCACATACACCTTTACACTCCAGGGCTTGTAAGACTTAAAGCCTGTTTACTCACCATTTAGTTGTAATCGGGACAGCAGCTGAGCATGTTCAATGGAGCTGACATCACCCATTCATACATACAATGGGAGCTTCCGGGCTGAAATCTGTACTAGTCACTGCTCAGAAGCACCCACCACGTGTATGAATGGGTGACGTCAGCTACAGCTTGGCCCAGATACAGCTTTTACAGCTTTAATAACTCTTTTGGGACATGGGGCCTGATCCAGACCTACGCTCGTGTGCGGGTATACGGCGGTCATATGCGTAAAAACGCCCATTGGTACTTACTGCGCATGCATGGGGCAGATGATTCGCTCATGTTACGGTCTGAAAATCTTTGCGTATGGGCCTTAATCGTAACCGCTTCGTATAACCGATCATGGGAGCGTGTCTGCCATACGAAAGCCGTAACCACGCACGGAGGGCGGGGTGAGGTATTTAAATCGTACAGTATGGGCGTGCTAAGCGTCGTTAATACGCATTGAACGTACGCATGGCCGCGGGTACGAACACAAAAGTTAGGGTAGGGTTTGCCAAGCGTATGGAAGCTAAACTAGGTATGAGCAAGGGGAGTGCCTATTGCCGTGCATCGGTGGTTCGTTCGGCGTAAATCCGCTAAGCACAGAAGCGTAGGTCTGGATCAGGCCCATGGTGAGGAAGCTGATTGTAGCCCATTAGTAAATCAGTATAATATTGTTTACTTGCTATTTAGCAGCTGCTGGCTTCCTGCAGAGATGAGACAATGGAGCCGATATCACCCATTCCATTCACAAGAGTCATACACTCTCTCTGTAGGACACTGAATGGGTGATGTCAGCTCCATTGTCTGATCTCTGTAGGTACATAATATTTAATGATCAAACCTCAAATAAACATTTTTTATTGGATGGGAGCTGGCAGCATTTGTTTAATTTTTTCTAAACCAGGGTGGGTAATTATTACTTTCTGCGAGCTACAAATGTGACTAGAGTGGATAAAACAATCCTACAAAGGGAAGAGTGTAGATTCATTCATTAATATATAAAATACTGAAGAATCATAGCTAATATGTGATTGGCTGCCAATGGCAAAACCCACACAATTACTTTTTAGAAGTTTTGATTAATCTTCTATGGGTCTTGTCTTCAAACTGTCCTTCGCACAAAAACAATCTCCTTTTACATTCAGTATATCTAAAACACATTTCCAGAATATGCAAATATCTCACACAAGACACTTCAAAAACTCCCATTCATGCATTAATCATCTCCCGCATTGATTATTGCTATGTTCTCCTTATCGGTCTCCCCCATTATAAAATGACCCACCTACAGTCTATGTTGCATACAGCAGATAGACTGATTTTCATTGCTCTTCTAGAACTGGTCCACTCTGTCAATCTCTACATTGGTTGCCTGTATTTTAAGTTATCAGCAAAACTGTTCCTACATACATATGTTCACTTGTGTCAATATATCCCAATTTTCTCTCTCAGATCTTCACAGGATCTTCTTTTCCAGGATTCTACACAGCTCTGATTCCTGGTCACAGGACTTCTCCCGGGCTGCACCCATTCCCTGGAATAACTTTCCATGCACATAAAGACTATCCACTACTCTCTGAACTTTCCAGCTCACCTCTTCAGACAAGCTTTCCAAATTCCTCAATCTCCTTCTTAACCCATGTCTACCCTATATATAACTAATTAAATTTCCCTCTTTATTACATGATCACATGTTCTCTTTGATCCTAAAACTGGCTCTTGAGATGAAAGTGTTAGAAGTAACAGCAAAAAAGAAAAAAATTAGAGTTCAGAGGTGATGTTTTCTAGCGCATTCTAAAAATTAGAGTTTAAAGTTTATTTTTGAACAGATTTTTTTTATTATAGTGCCATCAGATTACTTAGCGATGTACACAGAATATTTCACATTCACGTCAGTCCCTGCCCCGTTGGAGCTACAATCTAAGATCTCTAACATACAGACTAGTGTTATTTTAGTCAGCAGCCAATTAACCTATCAGCATGTTGTTGGTGTGTGGGTGTGGCAGAGAACCCACGCAGACACAGAGAGAACATACAAACTCCACAAAGATAAGGCCTAGTTCGGCCAATCAAGATCATAACCTCAGTGCTGTAAGACTAAAGTGCTACTCATTGGTCAGTGTCTGTCTGTGGGCAATAAAAAATAGGCTAATATGGACTGTTATTGGGAAACGGCTTTAAAAGTACTGTGTGAAAATTGTGTTGTTTGAAAATGCCTCAACAGCTTCCTTTATTTATTTGACTAATGTTTCCAAACAAATTGAAATCTTTTAACTACACCGCTCTGCAAGACCAGGGTTATTGGAGTTCTTATTCAGCTCAAAGGCATCTGCTACTTTCTATCCTTCTGCAAATTTCATCTTCTTGCAATGTAAAATTATTTGTTTCAACAAAAAAGAGCTTTATTGAGTTGTACAAGGGGTGAACTAAGCAACATGCATTACAACAAGAAAACAAAATACAAAAAGCACGCTTACAAAAAAATGGCAACTGGAACATTTTGGAATACTGTTTTGTGACAAAAAGCCCTATGCTCAGTATTTCGTAATAACATGCTATGTTGTTCTGTATACTATAATTGTCCTTTTGAGTTTTTTAAATAAAATCAATAAACTATGAATAAGGGGAGGACATTTTAGCACTTTCTTTCTCGTTCCTGTGTTCAATAGACCAGAAGAAAAAGCAAAATAAGATAAAAACCAGTGAAATTGCTGGAGATAAAAAGAAAATGTGTGAAATGACTATGCTACAAACCAAATTATTTTCTGAGGTCATGAAGGTCATTCACAAAGGGCAAAATATGACACCTTGTCTATTCACATCTGTTAGGTCGCTTGGCACAGTCATCAGTGCATGACCATATTCCAGGTCTAGCAAGCCCCTGAAAATTCAATGTGAACCTTTTTTTGCAGGTGTCACAGATTCCATGGGAAAAAATATGTCACAATGTCAAAGGTCATCCTTCAACCGCTTAAGTGGGAAAAACAGTTTGTTTCTTTAACATTACTGGTTGGTTTTTCACAGGTTCAGAGTTTATATACAGTGCATTCACGGGGCGAGATTTACTAAGCTGCGGGTTTGGAAAAATGTGGATGTTGCTCAGAGCAACCAATCAGATTCTAGCTCTCACTTTTTATTACATACCAGAAAATGTCAGCTAGAATCCGATTGGTTGTTATGGGCAACATCTCCAGTTTTCCAAACCCACAGCTTAGTAAATCATAAAGTCTAAACACCCTTATTGAAGGTATTTATAATGTAAACCATGGACAGATAGTGCTGGTAGATACCCAGGCAGGGGCGTAACTAGTCCAAATGGCGCCCAGAGCAAATGCCCAAATGACTCCCCTACCTCCAGGAAAAGAAAGAATAAACCCCTGGAGGATGCCGCACCGCGGTGCAGTTGCTCTCAGACTCAGAGAGTAAGGTAAGGGGTTTATTCTTTCATTTTGTAGGGTATGTGACCTGATGGCGCCTCCAAAGCCATCAGCGCCTAGGGAACATGCCCTACAAAACCCATACTAGTTACGCCTCTGCTGCCAGGAGTGCACAGTGAGAGACTGAGGCCCCCTAGCAAGGAGACAGGGTTTGATTCTGGAAGGGCGGGGCTAGACTTAGCCAGACAGGACTGCGGGCGGTGCTGGGCAGGACTGCTGTCTGATAGAAGCTCTCACAAGCTGACAGCTTAAAACAGCGCTTGGCACTCTGTGTAGCCTCTGACAGCTTGCTTATCGTGTATGGCAAAATGGAGAAAAACAAAGCACCGAACCTGGGAAATAATTGCTTTTTCTTGTACTGGGTAAAAATATGAAACAAATAGCTATTTATGGGCCCCAAGTTTTTTGTTTTTTTTTAAAGTCCCTAGCATCAACAATCACCTAGCCTGCAATTCTATTAAACGCCCCTGACGCACATTAACAAACAGTATACACATATAAATATACATGTACTGTATATTAAGATCTCACTTCCATTTAGCATTAAACCAAACATCTAATGCCAAATAAATATCAGAACACTGAAATTATGATCCCTGATATAACATCTGGCCCCTAGATCTGAATACAACACCTATTAAAAACTTTACCCCTGATATTACTCTCCCCCTGCTTAGTCCCCTAAAATCTAATTACCACCTTAAAATACAGACTCCATCCTATTAACCGCTAAACAATATAAATTTTCCTTTCCTGCACCTGTATGCCTTCAACCATCCTTTGCAGTTCTTTTTATATGCCTCCAGCTATATTTTCCTCCCCTTGCATGTCTCCATCCTTTCCAGCCATGTGTCCAGTCATCCATATCCACCCCTTGCATATGTCCAGCCATCCACATATAAGTGTATCCCGCCATCCACATTTAAGTGTATCCAGCAATCCAAATTTAAGTGTATCCAGCCATCCACATTTTAGTGTTTCCCAGCTATCCACATTTAAGTCTATCCAGCCATCCACATTTAAGTGTATCAAGTCATCCACATTTAAGTGTATCCAGCCATCCACATTTTATATCCCCCAACTTTTCTGTTTAATAACCTGCTGTAATCTTCACTTTCCTTTGCTGTCTTCTTTTTCCTCCACAATGCTCTCTATGAAAATGATGCTGACCTAACATATGCAGCTCCTACATGGGTCCTGTATACCCAATCTGTTGTAACATCTGCTGTCTGATGCATCTTTAAACCATGCAAGCTATGGTCTGTGTGACCGCACCCAGGGGGGCAGAATGACTTAAAAAGGACTGGCCTTGTTTGGCGCCCATTCTAAGTTACATTGGGGATTGCTCTGTGTGTGGTGGGACCCTTTTGTGTGGGTGTGGGCCCCAGTACTGTGTAATTCAGCCAGCCCTGCCAGAGGGTCTTCCATGGGATTGGGTTCTGGTTGGGCTATTCCATAAACTTGATAATCTTTTTGTGAAGCTATTGTTTTGTTGACCTGGATATGGAGTACAAAGGTTGTTTCAGTGTGTTTTAAGGTTCTTATCAGGATACAGTGGTACTGGAACACAGGGCCAATTCTAGGGGTGGCCAAGCCATGCAATGACATGGGGGGTTTCCCAAGGTGACTTAAAGGAGGTGCTCAGCTGGGCAGCTCTCCTTTAGGTTACTCTGACCTCAACTGGGCCATGGTTACATAGACTGCAACTTACACAGACACTGGCCACTGCTGTTAGATCAGTGTCATTCAATCAAAGAACATGGAGGAAAGAGTAAGAGAGAGAAGAGCTTGAAGGTAAGTAAACTATCAAATATGTTATTAAGCTGTTTGCATAGAAGGGCATAATTGGAGACTGGACATACAGAATGGGCAGAAATGGAAGCTGGACACACAGAAGGGCAGAATTGGAGGCTGGACATACAGAATGGGCTAAAATGGAAGATGGACACACAGAAGGGGCAGAATTGGAGGATGGACACACTGAAGAGGCAGAAATGGAAGCTGGACAAACAGAAGGGACAGAAATGGAAGCTGGGCATACAGAATGGGCAGAAATGGAAGCTGGACACACAGAAGGGCAGAATTGGAGGTTGGACATACAGAAAGGGCTGAAATGGAAGCTGGACATACAGAAGGGGCAGAATTGGAGGCTGGACAAACTGAAGAGACAGAAATGGAAGCTGGACACACAGAAGGGGCAAAAATGGAAGCTGGACACACAGAAGGGTTAGAAATTGAAGCTGGACACACAGAAGGGACAGAAATGGAAGCTGGACACACAGAAGGGTAATGAATGGAGGCTGGACACACAGAAGAGGCAGAAATGGAAGCAGGACACACAGAAGGGGCTGAAATGGAAGACAGGCACCAGAAATGTTTTTCTGCCCTGGTTCTGCTAGGTCTAGAAACAGCTCTGCTGGAATGACAGGGGAATGACCTATTGTTTAGCTAACTGAGCATTTTATCACTTCACGGTTCTCTGGCCACAATGCTGCTGGGATCCATATCACCTGTGTTATTTGACTACACTGCTGACAGTCATAAAGATGGATATAAATGGTTCATATTATTCCTACATATGCCACAGGAGCAATTAAACAGCTGCTAAAACTGACTTGGCTTCTACCATAGAGCTTGTTGCCAGTCTCTCTCCTGCCAGCAGTAGAAATAATCTGAATTACTGAACTGCTTCTTATTTATTTTATTATTTTATGCATTAACAGATTTTACACTGTGAAGCAGGCCAGCGTGGTGGCTCAGGGAGTAGAAGTTGTACTTCACAGAGCTGAGGTCATGTGTTCAATTCCCAGACTAGGGCTTATCTGTGTGGAGTTTATATGTTCTCCCCATGTCTGTGTGGGTTTCCTACATGTGCTCCGGTTTCCTCCCACACTCATGGTGGTAAGTTAATTGGCTGCTGAAAAATTTTACTTTATTGTATGTGTTAGGGACCTTAGTATGTAACTCTAATAGGGGCAGGGACTGATGTGAATGTCTAATGTACTCTGTAAAGTGCTGCAGACTATTTTTGGCGCTATATAAATTAACAGTAATAATAATCATGCACCATCATAGTACCATTTTACGCAAGCATTAACATTAGTTGGGTTAATATCTGAGCACAAAGCCTCACACTTGATCTCACCCCTTATAAGATCACATGTGTTCAGTTATCTGTAATGTCTGATCGCTTTGGTTTTTTTCAGGAATATACATTGCGGATTATAACACACCCCTCATATTGAATTTTACTTACCGTAATATATGGAAATAGTTGCACTTCACGCTTATTCCTGTTTTTGTGGTCAATTGAATCAAGCCAAATGTATTTTTCATAGGTGACCACTCTAATTGTAGGCTTCTTACTTTACTGTATATATCGATCCAATTGTTTATTTTTCTTATAACACTTGTGAAACAAAATAAAGTACATATAATTAAATTGCTCATTACCAGATGCTGCAAATGTATTGCCTGAACATGGCAATTACTCTAATTAAGCAGCACATCATTTTTTACTAATTGCAAGAGGTGCAAAAACTTGCAAGACCATAGTTGCCAACTTATTGTTGCTTCTTTCTAAGAGAAACAAGAAACAGCAGAATGGGGGGAGGGGCTTGAGGGTGTGATTTATGCCAATGTTGCCTGAGGCCCCCACCCCTGCCTAATCTAAGCAGAGGTGGGGTCACTCATTGGGTTACTAAGCATAAGGCGTAAGTTGATGTCATCAAGTCCCGCCCATCCTTAGTAATGTACGGGGCTTGAGTCACTAATCTACATTAAATCGATTACCTCAAGCCTAGATCCGATGCTCCAGTGATACCGGGAGCAATACTCATAATTCCTGAGTCTTCCAGAAATTTCAGGAGAGTCAGCAACTATGATTTAAACAAGCATTTTAGTCCGATCTGCTTTCCCAATCAACAGATGCGCAGAGAAAAGGCACCTTCTGATTGGTTACCACAGTTGTGGTATGTGAAAAGCATATACCTGCCAGGGCACAACTGAAATGAAATTAATATTTTTGGTTATGTTATTATTTTATTATATACATTATTTAATTTTGAGGAAAAGGGGACACATGTGCAGTACCAATATTTACATATGGGAATGCAGCATTCTCTGCTGACGGGCCCACTCACTATGTGCACAAGATATGAACGAGTGAATATAGATATTTAAATTGCTCAGTAAGGGCTTGGCTAAGCCTTTACATACATTTCAATATTCTGCATGCTTGGAGATGCACGGAGGGGTGTGGGTCAGCGGTCAGAACGGCCCTTTTTGTAACTGATTCTAAAATCGTTTACTTCTGCCTGGCCAAGGAGAAGCGATCGATCATCCCCAGGACGAAATCACAGCAGCGAATGGTAACTATTTATCTTTATCCTAATCCTTACCCTAACCCTCCCCTTCCAGTACACTAACTCTCTCCTACCAGCAGCCTGACCGTTACCCTCTCTTCCCCACATCCTGACCCTAAGACTCCCCTCCCCACAGCCTGACCCAAGACTTCCCTTTTACACTAACTTCTTGTCCAGTGCAGCCAAGTGCATCCAGTGGGTTTGTGGCAGGCGCTGGGTTTTGAAAATAAAGAATGGGTAAGTTGTCGAAAAATTAATTAGCTATACTTACTCATTAATTAACGAAATCTTCTAATTAATGCTATTTTTAAAACACAGACAGCATAGAAGAAGCTTTTGGTTGTCTGTATTTCGTAAATAGCATTTTTTTAGTGAGACTGCACCCCACGCAGGAACGTGTTTGTCACTCCTGCGTGTGGAATTTTAGATACAAACGGATTTAGGCCCATATTCAGAGTACCGGACATATAACACATGGTTGCCTACTTTTGCAAATGAATATCAGGGAGATGGTAAGAGCACTATCAAGGTGCTGCACCAAAAGGGTGTGTCCTGTAGTGTCAAAGAGGTGTGTCCTGTGAATAGCTCCACCCATAGGTGTATCTAGCACTGCCAGGAAAACTATTTTACAATAAAAATGTCAGCATATGATTATTAAATTGTCAGTGACTACTTTCATTACTATCTTTATAGAAAAGCTAAAAGTGACGCTGCGGCTGATTAACAAGATTCTTTCATTACATCTTGGCATCAATGAAATTGGTCATCTCCATAGACCTCAATGGATGAAATTAGAATCAGGGAGATTACCAAACACTTCAGGGAGTCAGGGAGATCACCCAATCTTCAGGGAGTCTCCCTGATATTCAGTGAGAGTTGGCAACTATGGTATAACATATCTGTCCGGTGTTTAGCAATTTCTACTACTGCACATGCGTAGTAATTTTTAAACGTAATCTACGTATCTTTTTCTAAAAGACCGCATTTACGCAATCTACGTAGGAAAAAGGTACGTAGATTACGTTAAAAAATCACTACCCATGCACAGTAGTAAAAATGGTACACTTCATTTTAATGCGATAGTGCCAGGTTTCGCTTCAAAACTTACACTATCGCATTAAAATGATCTTTATAAATATCTTGTTCCAATACTGAAGTGTGTAAACACTCACAACCGCAACAGGATCGCCTTGGTGAGAGACGTATTTAATTCCATGATGTCATGATGGTTTTAGCAGAGGATTCTGGGAGATGACCGATCTGTCAGTAAATGATGTCAGTGTATACACATGAATGGACGCACTCATCAGGACTTTCAGTAACGGTAACATCGTTTGAGCAATTGCCTCTGTTAGATTTTTCTGTAGTGTGTATCCAGCTTGAGAGATTCAAACCCTTGCTTTGTGTCAGATTCTGTATTATTTTGTGCTTCTCACCATATTAAATGTAAAGCTACACACAGTTCCCATCTATTAGTCATATGATATTACAGTAATGAAGGTTTAGGGATACGCTACACAGGTGAGATTTATTCGCTTGATGTTAAAAGATTAATTTGCTAACAGTGACTGCTCGTTTAATAACTGATTGTGTCCAGTGGGCTCTGTTCCATGATGGATTTCTAATCTCTGCACTGTGATATGATCCTCATCAATCATTCAGCATCGCAGTTTAATTGCTTAATGTGAATTTCAACTCATGTTCGATCGATTAATCTCATCCCCAGAGAGTAATGTGGACAGGAGATTAATGGCAACTCTCAAGAGATTTTAGGCCATTCTGGCCAGGACGTGTTGTTTTGGGATTTTTTTGGAGGGGGGGGGGGGTTTCTTGAGATTAATTACAAATCACACTAAATCCAGGACATTCAGCCAATTGCATGTCACATGATTCTATCTTGCCATTGAATCTAGTTTGATTATTTTAAATAGACGACTACAGACAAACCTACACTATGAACCGGATCCAGAATTGCAAATATTAGGTTACTTACGTGGTGCTCTTGCGCAATTAAGCCTAACTTTTACATCTGCACATGCCAAATGATACGCTACGGTTCTTCTGGCATACATAACTTAGGGCTAAAATCCAGACCCCTCGCGAAGCGTGTGGGGGTCTGTATTTACACATGGTAGAGAGGAGTGAACTCACGTATACAGAAGGCTACCTTAACTTTTACATATTGATCTGTGTCCATACAGATCCTTCATCTATCCCTTATTTTCCTTCATTCCCCCTCTCCACCGCTCACACCAGCAGTCCACTTCCTTCCCCCTCCTTATGTCTTATGTAAGTTCATCCCTCCCGTCAGGGCCTCACTTCGTACCCTCTTGTCCCCCTCTGCCACCCTTTTACCCTGTCCCTACCTGGTGGCTCCCTCTCAACCTTTCACTGCGCTCTATCCCCTCCTCCCTGATCTGCCAAGCTTAACACCTCACATTTTGCCTTGCTGTCTGTGCTTGCCTCACTTTATTGTATTATGTGATTTTTTTTTTTAATATTTATTTTGCGTTTTATTATGTATTATGCTGTCCATCCCTGTCCTGTATGTCTGTACTGTATATTATTATGTACTATGCCGTCCATCCCTGTCCTGTATGTCTGTACTGTATATTATTATGTACTATGCAGTACATCCCTGTCCTGTATGTCTGTACTGTATACTATTATGTACTATGCCGTACATCCCTGTCCTGTATGTCTGTACTGTATATTAATATGTACTATGCTGTGCATCTCTGTCCTGTATGTCTGTACTGTATATTATTATGTACTATGCTATCCATCCCTGTCCTGTATGTCTGTACTGTATAATATGTACTATGCCGTCCATCCCTGTCCTGTATGTCTGTACTGTATAATATGTACTATGCCGTCCATCCCTGTCCTGTATGTCTGTACTGTATATTATAATGTACTATGCTGTTCATCCCTGCCCTGTATGTCTGTACTGTATATTATTATGTACTATGCTGTCCATCCCTGTCCTGTATGTCTGTACTGTATACTATTATGTACTATGCCTAACAGTGCTTTTTCCTTGAAGGCAAAAATAGTAGATACCACCACCAGGGAGATAGTCCCACTCAATAGCCCTGGGGAGCTGTGGATCAGAGGTTACTGGGCAGATGAAGAAAAGACCAAAGAGGTGATAACCCCGGAGAGATGGTATAAAACTGGGTGAGTAATCTGATTGGACAAGACTCCCCCTAGTGGACAAGAGCATTATCTGGAACCGTTATGCAATGGTATTGTTTCTGGAGCAGAATTTAGTACATTATTTAGTCAAGCCTAATAGGTATGTTCTTACCGACAATCAAACAAAAGAAAGTCATTTAATGTAATAAAACCACAACTAATACCAAGAAATATAACATGACCAACCATTCACTGTTTACTAATAGTGGAACAGACCTGGCAACTACAGCAAATCTGTTCTAACACTGGAATAGTCGTGGGAAAAGGTGCTATATTCATGTGAAAACAACCACACCCTCTGCTCAGAATGACTCACAGACCCATATACTCGATGCCAAGGGTATAATGGGTTTCCCCTGCAAGCCCCCTTTGTTGGTGTAGTCATTCTTTTGTTTACCAGAGATATTGCTACTATGGATGAATACGGATACTGTAAAATCGTTGTAAAAACGCTGTAAAGATGATTATCCGAGGGGGAGAAAATATCTATCATGCTGAAATAGAGCAGTTCCTGCACACACATCCCAAAATCATGGAGGCTCAGGTAGGTGTAGCAAATACAGATGTTTCCTAGCTCAGTTGTGACTCTCTACCCTCATGGCTGCAGACTATTGAAATACATATGCTGCATGATAACGGATTGCTGATACAGACTCATAGACTGATAGATGCAGCCATGACAGACAGGGTCATAAGTCATGCAATAATAATTTACATATGTTAATGTAAGCATTCTGTCGTCTCTTCTTACAGGTCGTTGGAGTGAAGGATGAGCGAATGGGGGAGGAGCTTTGTGCCTGTATCAAGACTCATAACGGGGAGCAGTGCACCACAGAGGAGATTAAACAGTACTGCAAAGGAAAGGTGCGCAGTGACCTGGAACATTCATTAACCAATGTCAAGACTGCTGTAGGTCATCGGCTCACACTATTTAATGATTATGCTGCTTATATCTCTGCCATATAAATGTATATATAATATGTGCCAATAAAAGGGGTTCTCTGAGTCGCTCCTATAATGAAAGGATGTGTATAACCATAGCCTGGAAAATCTCTTCAGTATCTGCTGGCTGAGCTGCGTGGACAGGACTGCCAAATATAGGAAAGTGTTTATCATTCCTGTAGTTCCTGTATCAGGTGTTGTGAAAGTGCCAGCATGCTTTGACTGTATGGGCATCCCTAATACCTGATAGAGCATGCTGGGATTCGTAGTTTCAACACCTAGAGAGCCACAGGTTGGCCAGGCTGCTCTATATGAACCACAGTCCATCCTTCTCTGGTTTGGGTAGCAGGAAGCTACGGCTTATTATAAATAATAATGTATATATTATATATATATATAGCACAATGCCAATGTTCACAACACCTGGAAAGGTGAAGGTTGTCTATGCCTGGTCTACAGATTGTGTTTATCAGAATTCCTGATAAAATAATAATCATTTATTAATATATTAATAGGTTTTACTATAGCGCCATTTGAACGCAGCGCTTTGCAGAGAATATTTCACATCGGTCTCTGCCCCTATTGGAGCTAGGTACTAAGGTCCCTAACACATACATCCGTACACATTAGGTTTCATTTAGTAAGCAGCCAATAAGAATAGAGAACAGCGATTTACAGAGAACATTAGACATTCACATCAGTGCCTGCTACATACTAAGGTCCCTAACACATACATACATACATACATACACTCAGGTTAGCTTAGTTAGCAGCCAATTAACCTACCAGTAATTTTCGGCATCTGGGAGGAAACCGGAGCAGCAGGAGAATTTCCACGCAGACATGGGGAGAACATATAAACTTCACACAGATAAGGCCTAGTCCTAGGCCTACTTACTGACCACTATGTTGCCATATTAATAACAATAATAGTTAATAAAAAATATATATATCATGGGGATAGAGGACTGGCACTCATCTCTCTAGTAAGTAAATTAAAAATAATAATAAGGATAATAATAAAACCTATAAAAAAAACTACAAAAGCAATAAATAAACTTTTTAAGCTAGTTACTTTTGGGCCACAGGCATTTGCAACCCTAAAATTGTTGCACATGCTATTTGTCTGGGAAAATTCCACTTTCACACATGTGTAGAACATCAGTAAAGTATGTCAAGTACAACAGGAGTTTTGCTATCCTGTCTTTTGAATAGTCAGGGGTGTTGACCAAGAAGAAGTAGTCAGTTTGTGGATGGATCTAATTACTACAAATGTTCTCAAACAGATGAACATGTAAGGAATGTATTCATTTTTAGTGTTGTAATAATATAAGTATACACATTATTACATGTTTTGTGCCCACAGATCTCTCATTTTAAGATTCCTCGTTACATTGTCTTTGTAAATGATTATCCTCTGACCATTTCTGGGAAGGTGAGTGTGCGCTGGGTGATTTTCACTTATTGGATTGGGTACATTTGTGAGGACCACACTTAGGGCCTGCGGTTAAAAGGAAATCCATCAAAATGTATACAATTATACCCTAAATTTATAGTAATGCAAAAACAAAGTGATGTCCCACACCGGCAATCACTTGAATGGGATGCTATAAAGGTGGCACTACTGAGTACCCCAAGTGTCCCCACAAAAAATAACTTTGCATAATGATTTTAAAAGTCCCATGTTCTTCTTTATGTAAAATCTTATCAAATAAGTTGATCTGAAATACATTAGAGTGGTTACCAGTATTGTGCTATGAGCATAAAGCTCTCTGTTAGTGTGATAGACATGGAGCAATTTTCTGAGTGTGCCAAAGGGCATTAGAATTTGGTTATTAAGACAGTAGTTAGTTTTGAAGCCATTATTTTGCAAATGTTAAAAATTTCAAAGGACTTTTTTGTCTACTGGTAAATATTGAAACATTTAAAACAAAGGCCTACAGCAAGCAGTCATTACATGTTGTGTGAGATCGCCTCTGCCAGGAAAAAGATAAGAGTTTATGTAATAATATAAAAGTAATAGAAAGAAATTCTAAATACTTTGTTTTAAGTGCCATTGCAATATAAAGAGTTAAAATTGACCTTTGTAGTATAATAATAATATTTGAACTACGTTTTGTGTTATATAAATGTGTATATTATTTTTCTTATCTATTTTCAGATCCAAAAAATCAAACTGAAAGAAATAATGGAGAAACAGCTGAAATTATGAGGAGTTTGTCATCCACAAACAGAATAAAACCAGAATGGAAGCTGCTCAATCAATTTATTAAGTAAATGTTAAACAGGTGCATGAAAGGCAGGGGGGTTAACCTGCTAGCCACAGAAACAAAGGGAAAAATTGCCCCAGCACTCTGCCATAAACCAGTAACAAACTATACTGTTCTATCTGTAAAATAAAACACAGAAATGTTCGTTACGCATATTTGTACAAATATGAGATAAGCCACCAGCCACCGTCAAGGCCTTTCTGTATATGGTGGTCCTAACTCTAACAATGAGAGTCCCAGTATTGGGTCCCATATATATGTTTATATATGTTTATAAATTGAGAGCCAACTTACCTAGGAGACACCCCTCATTCAAATGTAAACTGCTCACGGTGCTCTTCAAATAGTATTTAATAAATGTCCAAAGGAAGAAGTCACTCATGAGGCTTAGAAACAATGTAACTCAGCAAATATAATGCTGGTTTAATATTAATGACATGTAAGTGGCATATGCGTTTCAATCGCTGAAAGCAATTTGCATCAGGAAAAACAACAAGCAAGTGACAAAGACGAGTGTCAAAACAAAACTGGAACATAAATAGAAAAGATAGATACACACTCACCCCTGCCAGTGACCAACCACAGACCTCCGAGCGGGAACTAACCTATGCAACGTTTCCGGCATCGTTGTTCTGAGCAACGGGGGCGGAGTCACCCCTACCCGGATCGTCATTGGAAAGTGGTTGGTATGGCAACTGAGGGTAAACAAAAGACTAGTTAATGCAAGAATCAGAGAAAGCAAAACAAAGAAAAAAGAGGAAATAAATAAACAAACAAAGAGAATCCAGAACAGACCGAGGGCTAAAGTCATTAGAAGAAACAGTTTAAGTGCAATAATTCATTGAGACCCGTTGGGGCCAGGGCATTCAATCTGTAAATCCATTTACTCTCACACCGCAACAGGAGGTTCTCTCGGTCACCCCCTTGTGCTGGTTGTGGAACCACATCAATTCATATCCAGCAAAAGTCCTGCAAAGAATGTCCCTTCTGTTTCCAATGTTTGGTTACCGGCTGGTCGATGTCCTTACCAGCCAATATTGATTTAATAGTTGATCGATGTAGGGCTAATATTTCTTTAATTTTTCTTACAGTTTTGCCCACATAGATTCGTTTACAGGGCAGTGTATCACATAAATGAGGAATCTAGTAGTACAGGTGATGACAGTCTTGATGTGAAATTGTTGTTGAGTCATAGGGTGAATAAAAGTTGGACTCGGATTCATCAACGCACAGGACACACAGCCCGTACGCTTATAGCAACCAGGGGATTTTGTAAGAAAATAATATATACATTACATCTATCTATTTCATATCTATCTCTCTATCTCACACGCACACACACACATATATCATACATGTATAACACACACACACACACATAACACATATGTATAACAATCAGACACAACCGTCAGTAGACAGAGCAGGGCTGTCCCGAGGAAGTGGGGGCAGTGCATAGCAGTAGAAGCCAATGAGGGAGTAGCACAATGACATCAGCTACTCCCTAATTGGCTAATCGTTAGGCACCAGGGGAATGCTTTAAAAAAAATCAGTGCGGTGCTCCCAGAGAAGGTGACAGCTGTGACTGACTACCGCAGGGCCAGATTAAGCCTTCGGGGGGCCTGGGGCACTTGAGAAAGGGGGGCCCTATGATCTAAAATTAAGAGCATAGGGGTAGATCGAGGAGCGCTCCAGCTCAACTGCACCCACCCCTTCCTCGTGCTCTGTTACAGCCCTGCTAGTGGCAGCCCATTCATTCAACAACTGATTCACATACCCTCCAACATGACCCATTCCAGTAGGTACAAAATACTCTACTTAGTTTTCAACTGTCAGTTACTATGGTAACCTCTTTTGTTGAAGAGACAAATAGTTTTTTAAATATCAGTTAGGTCATTTCACCAGATGAGTGACAGATGGAAGCTCAGGTGTGGAGTTTATTGTACCTAATGGACTGGGTCACATTGGAGAGTCCTGGATTCATGTTGTATAAGTTTAATTCATGTTTTGAAGATTTATGTTTTTAAATGTTTTGCAACTTTTTAATAAAAGCTCATAGGGTTATATCAAACGGGCCTTCCTTTTTATTTCTCATACTGTACATTGTCTACGTCCTTCCACCCCATCCCTCCCTCAACACACCGCTCCGAACACAAGCCGCCGTCTCTGAATCTGCGCTGCGATCTGAATCCTCTGTGCTTATGTGCTCCTCAGTTCTGAGCATGCGAAATAGCAAATCATGCAGAGCAATGTCATGTCAGCTGGTGTGTGCTCACCTCTAGATCGGGGCCACTATGTACCCATTTTCTCCACTCTTTAATATCTGCTAAGTTATGTTAACACTGCAGTTTTTTGGGGTGTGGATGCCCGCTGAGAACGGTCCTATTTCCATAGGGCCGTTCTCCCCAGCCAGTTAATGGCTTATGCCTCGATGAGGCATAGCAATTGATCCACGAAGCACCGAACGCTGTGCTCCGAAAGGTAAGTCTAAAAACTACCCAAATCCTTCCCCTAATTCTACCCCTATCCCTCCCCTTCCATTACCCTACCCCTAACCCTCCCTTCCCCGCCGCCTGACCCTAACCCTCCCTTCTCCCTAGCCTGACCCTAATACTCCATTCTCTATAGCCTAACCCTAAGACCTCCCTCCCCGCAGCCTGACCCTAACCCTCCCCTTCTATGGCCCTAATCCTAACCCTCCCTTTCCTAAGCGTCTAACCCTAACCCCCTCCCCCCTTCCTAACACTAAAAGACCCCGGAGAGGTTACTCACCTCTGTCAGCTAAAATGGGCCCCTATTCAAAATAGAGACAGATGAAAAGTAACTTTCGGCTGTCTCTATTTCTGAAAGAAGCCTTCGTTGTGGGGATTGCAATCGTTTTTTTGTGTAGCTCCAGCATATTACATAGCGCGTTAACATTTTAAAGTAACATTTATAAATCAGGACTATAAGGCTTATGTCTTATAAAACATTTGAAATGCTTTAAGAACATGGAACCGGGAAAGGAAAACATGTGAAAATGAGTCTTCTTGTATGTCATTACCAAGCATTATTCTGAACATTGCGCCTTTAAAAACTACCCATACACCTAACATTCAGCTCTGACCTTTGTAGGAAACATAATACCTTCATTGGATTTCCTGTGTGCTGCAATACATAATGAAAATGCATTGTTTTTAAATGCCACTGATGTTGTTACCTCTTTCTTATGTTAAATATACAGTGTTAGATTATAAATGAATGTTGCTGAATTACACCGGGTGTGTGGACTAGGAAACATAATACTGAATGGAAACCAAAGGTGACTTCATAAAGCCAAACTTTATTGTTCCTCTAAAAATCAGAGGTCGCTCTTTATTCATGGGGAGATTACTCCTTCTGTTTCCTCAGTTCCAACAGCTAGAATGGAGTAGTACAGAACAGGTAAGGTTGAACTAGAAAGGGCACGGTGGGAAGGGGTTGGCCTGGGGGTTATGAACGGGGCTCCCAATATATGTAACCCCAAATGGTTTCTTCTCTACAGGAGGTTAGCTGGAGCTACGAGGCGCAACTAGCAGGGGATCCATCTCTGCTATAAGCAGGGTTGCCGACTTTCCAGCTAAGAGATTGAGGCTGGCGTGGGGGGTGGGGTTTCATGACGTGATTTATACAAAATCAGTGCTACTGTTCCATTGTTACTAGGGATGGGGGTGGGGCTTGATTATGCAAATGACATAATAAAGCCCCGCCCAATCCCTAGTAACACTAGAATTCACAGTACTGAGAGACAATTTGCATAACATCATGAGCTCAAGCCCATTGCAGGATATTTTATGGCTCTCCTGGGATACCGAGGGAAGAGGCTGAATTTCGTTAGTCTTCCGGATACTTTGGGGGAGAGTCGGCAACCCTGGCAATAAATATGGGCTGTATTCACGGATCCGTTTTTGCTTGGAGTTTTGTGCGTATTTTTAGGATCGGATGAACTGCGCATGCGTAGTAATTTTATTTACACTGTTTACGTCGAATTCCATTAGGCACGTACTGGGGAATTGCACTTGGGATGATACGTGCGGAGGGGCGTGGTTGAAATCCGTACGGACAAAGTTACGTGAAAGTGGGGGGGGCGGGGCATTTAAATGATCATTTGAGGGTGCGGTTAGTTAAATACGCACGCACGTAAGTATTATACGCACAGAAATGCACACGTACAGTTAGGGTTGCCCTATGGAGGCACAGACAACTTGTCCATGTGAGGGGAGTGTCATGGGTGTTGCCTTGCTGCGTGCGTGCATTCGTGCGTATAATTGTGTACTTTTACATAAAGGATCAGGGCACCAGGATGCCTATGATAACAGGTGTAATTTGCTGCTACGATGATCTGTATTTCGACAGATCAGTTTCCGGCAATGAAATGAATCACCCGTGACGTCACATATAGGAAGAGCGCAGCGGACCTAAGTCCTTCCCTGCACATTGCCCCACTAAGGTGCAGCTCTAAGCTGGTAAGGTACTGCCGACACCTGCTGCAGAGCTAAGCTTCAGCTGGACTCAGATAAAGCTTTCTCTGCCCTGATGCTGATTTTGTGATGGGAAAGCTAGATTTCAGTCCATTAATAAATCATTAAAACTTTGTTTATTTACCATTTTCAGCTGCTGGCTTCCTGCAGAGATCAATGGAGCTGACATCACCGATTCAATTCGCAGGATAAGTCAATGAATGGGTGACATCAGCTCTATTGTCTGATCTCTGTAGAAAGCCAGGAGTTGCTAATTGGTAAATAAACAACGTTTTTAAAGATTTCTGAAGCCTAAACTTTCACCAGCAGGCAGGTCTGCTATGCATGCAATTTCTAGCCATGTCTGGCAGAATTTTCCCTGTTTTTGGGAAAGGTTTAACCAGGCACCACTGTAAGTTTTGGGGCCCAAACTGTCCCCCAAATTGCATTCCTGTGAGCATGACACAAAGAGCAGCAGAGAGAGATACTGCATGTGACATCAATCTCACAAGTTCTTTTGAAATCCACTGTATACTAAAAAGAAAGAAAGAAAAATTTTGGAGCCTGGGCTCTTGTCTCTGTCATTATTGATAGCACCCAGGGGCAGCAGCTCCATTTTTATATGAAGAAACCTAGGATGTTGGATGTCATAAGTGGTAGTAGAACTAAAATGATGTCTGTATAGAATGGAGATCATTAGGATGTTGTATTTATTGAGTGGTGGTTACCAGGATTCTGTACATATTGGGTGGTAGTCACTAGGATGCTGTATGTAATGTGTTTTGGTCACTAGGATGTTGTATGCATTGGGTGGTGGTCTCTAGGATGCTGTATGTATTGGGTGGTAATCAAAGCTGTATGTATTGGGTGGTAGTCACTAGGATGCTGTATGTATTGGGTGGTGGTCACTAGGATGCTGTATGTTTTGGGTGGTGGTCACTAGGATGCTGTACGTATTGGGTGGTAATCACTAGAATGCTGTATGAATTGGGTGGTGGTCACTAGGATGCTGTATGTTTTGGGTGGTGGTCACTGGGATGGCAGTGACTATCTGCATTGCATAGAGGTCGCTATAAATATCTTTATTGGAATGTGAAATACTTGTTAGTAGGTTCTTTATTCTGTACTAATCCAGTTTACACATTTTTTGGACCCCACCAATAGTTGATCCCGCCCACAAGTGGCCTCTTGCAGATTTTTTTTCCAGGGCCACTTTAATTTCTCAATCTGCCCCTGGTAGTACCCTATGCCCCTAATGCCGGCCCAGCATCAATTATCAAAGAGCTGCACACAAATTTGGATTCGGATCAATGGGCCTGATGCAGACCTATGCTCATGAAACGCTCATCTGTGTAGCATATATTTACGCCAGCGTACCTACAATGCACTCCCCTAGGCACTCCCCATGGTTGTACTTAGTTTTGCCGTCTTAATCCCAGCATACGATTTAAATGTCTCACCCCGCCCTCGGTGCGTATTTACGAAAATCGTATGCCAGGCACGCCCCCTCGACTGTAGTTATGAAGGTGGTACGCTCAAGGCCCATACGCTCAGAATTACGGAGCGTAAGATGAGCATAACATCTGCCCAAAGTACAAATGCCCGTTTTTACGCTTACAGCCATTGTAAAAACGCACACAAGCGTAGTTCTGGATCAGACCCAATGTGTCATTGTCTAGCTGTATAATTATTGGTTCTTTTACCAAATAAGTCTTTTGTGTCTACGTGGAATAAACAATAAACTAGGCTGTCAGTCACAATCATTATTTAAATAGATGGTTGGTCATGCATACATAAATATATGACTTCCTCTGGATGTCGAAACATTCTGCAAATCATTAATGAAAGGCAGCTAATCGTTTAACATATTCTCCCTTGAGCCATGATAGCATTGACCACTAATGTATTGCTACAGATATGTGTACAGCAAGTCTTCATTATGTTAAAGGATGTATAGTCTCCTTGATTGGGATCGGAATGTGCTGCTGAGATAATTATTCACTGGCTAATATTCTAATGTTCTTTGTGGCTTCAGTTTTCGATCTGATTTCCAAGTGAGCTCAATGCTGTGATCTGGGCTCAGTCTATCATTGTGGTCTTGGGGAAAAAAATGTAGTTGATTTAACGCTGATTAGGTTTGGAAATCGTTGCTCTTGGCTCAATCACTGAGGATTACTGGCCCTTCAGCATTCTCTCTCTCTCTCTCTTTCTCTCTCTCTCTCTCTATCTCTCTCTCTCTCTCTCTCCCCCCTCTCCCTATCTTTCTCCCCCACCCGCTCCCTCTCTCACCCTCCTTCTCGCTCTCTCCCTCTTCCACTCTCTCCATCTCTCTCTCTTTCCATCTCTTTTTCTGTAAGGTTTGTAGAGAACTCTTAGATTTACTGCACCATTTCCCAGGTTTCTGTGTACTTTAGATATGACAGCAAGAATTTTAACGAAAAATGTGCACAATGCAAACATGTTTTATTGGTGATTTACTTGTTGTTGATTTTTTTTTACGTTCACTGGGGCTGTTTTACACTTTATTTTTAAAGCTGTAAACGCAGTGATTGCTAGCAGTGCACTCACAAACAAGCGGAGGCAAAAGACTGTTACGTCTGTGTTTGCTTTAGTGTGTTCTGCACCAACGGGAAAAGGTGTTCTCACATTTTTGTTAAACAATTTTTTTTTTTTTTAAACAATTAAAAAAAAACCCTCCCTGTTTCTACTCATTTTCCTCCCCTCTCAATTACCAAATAGAATTATGAATATAGTGAAGAAAGCTTATACTTACTTTACACTCTGGCAGGGCCGCCATCATCAAATGCAGGGCCCGGGAGCCAGCTGTGAGGCCCCACCCCCTAGGTGACATCACTGGTGACATCACATATTGGTGGAGCCCGACAGACATGCTTTAACAGCTGGCCGGTGCGCAGGGAAGAAGTTCCCTGCGCATTGGCCGGCTACTAAATAGCAATGAGCAGCAAGTATCGGTGGTAAGATACTGCCAATACCTGCTGCTACAGAACTCAGTAAGTATCGGCGG
>WWET01000592.1:418850-449967 GCA_011038615.1 Limnodynastes dumerilii
TATTTATTAAAATACTGGGTATTCCAGCAGTCTCGCTATATGTACCCTCATTTTCCTCCCCCTAATAACAGCTATTAGGGGGAGGAAAAGTGGAGTACCTGGGGAGAATGCTGGACTACTTACCCGAACGCTATCCTGAGATGGTATTATATAAAGTATGAAAAGGATTATAACAATCTGCGCCGACAGTTAGTAAATTCAGCAATCAGCCGTCCCAAGTTCATTAGAGTGACCCGTTATCGATGCTCTTCATGCGGAGCCCTTATTGTTTCTCTTTAAATGAACTGCATGCTTTATAGTAGTTCATTACTCTTTCCATGGAGTCCTTTTATTAAGTGTGGTGCATGGTTTTTTTTTTTACAATTTTAGCTGATCCAGAGATTTTGCGAGCGTAAGCGCAAGTTTTCTGTGCAAACTGCGTTCGCGCTATCAAGAATAGCAAAAGACGTAACTCTGGATAGGACATTCTGAAAATGAGAAATCGTTTGAAACACACAAACAGATTTGTATGGGTAGAGGCTGTGAGGTGTAATGCAGAAAGCTATTTAAGTTTGCATGTTTCAAATGGGTTTTTATTTTTTTTTATTTACAGGCAAATAACACCCCTTGAAAATACATAATCCAAATGCAACAATATACTGCTATTCAGGCTAAAAGAAATAAAAAAAGATATGGTGTAGTTTATTGCCAGAAATGTATTTAATTAACAAAATAATTCATCATTTTAATCTTTGCATATTTTAACATGTGTAGAACTGTTTTAATAAAAATAGGGTCATTTAGTGCATGAAATTATATCCTGACTGCTTTATTAAATACTGATGCTGCCATTTTTATTGAGAAACAGTATTCCTTGCAGCATTAGACACACCCATCGGTGGAGCTATTTACTGGACACACCCCTTTGGCGGAACAGGGCACACCCCTTTGGTGCAGCGCCTTGCTGATGTTATCACAATTGGCATATGACAGCCCATGTGAATTGAAAACAAGGCATTATAAAAAAAAAGACCTTACACAAGATGAAGTAATGCAGGAACTTAGACTTCTATAATCCACAGAATTGCTTGAGTCACAGTCAACAGAACACAGTAATGCAGGTTGTACAGTGACTGAACAATTCCAAGTACAGTAGTGATATAACGCAGATCACAGCAGATGATGATCCATAGACAGTTAGTGCCACAATGAGAGGTCTTATAATAGCTATATTAGTATGCATGGTTCAGTTAGTAAGCAGATGTGAGATAAATGTAAAATGTCACAAAGATCAGGAATCAGCGACCAGTGTGCGGCAATTGCAATGTTAATTGCGTAGTAGTCAGGAGATGTATCTCGCAGGTCAAAGTTCAAGAATCAGAGAGGCTCAATGATAGGACCAATTTATAGGTTCACTGACCACTGTGGTCACACACTTAGATGGTCAATAAAAAAATGACATTATAAAATGTGGCCTTGACTTCTGATGATATGAGAAAATGTTACAGGAAGATAAAAGTCAGTTTCTATATTCTGACCAAATTCCCAGCTTGTTACCTTGACATTATTGGACATTACTTGCATTATTGGGCATTACTTGCATTATTTGGTATTGTAGCTTTTTATAGGCCAAATTTGTGTCCTACAATTAATGGATAATTACCATGTTTCCCAACATAATGAAAGGCTCCAGACTTTCAAGCATTACCCTAACAAAGTTTCACAAATATAACCATAATATATTCACTAGCAAATACTTAAAGAAGACATAAATCATAATATTTTCTGACTGGTATCAGTAACTATTGTACACAATAACCTAATAGAAACTCTGTTACAATACCCTAAGAGGTAACAAGAACTTGTTATATAAACTCCCCTTGTGATAATGCAATCGTTTTCCTTCATTTGAAAGGTGGGGCAGCCAAATGTCTTCTATCTTGGCAGGATTTTTAAAAGAATTGTGTCCACAATTAAGTAATCACCACATTAACTTTCTATGTCAATATTTAGTTTTGTAATAAAAAAAATACTTTACTGGTAACATAATCCCACAAGGCAATCCATCTCATGACTATGTGTGTTTAAATAAACAAAACAAAAGAGCATCCAACAAATTATATTATATTATGCACATATCTAAAATCGGCTTTACAGATAATGGGAATTTAACGTAAGCAATATAGAATCTAACTGGAGGAGTTATGCATAACAGCCAATCAGATCCTAGCTGTCATTTTCTAGACTGTGCTTGGTAAATGAAAGCCATAACCTGATTGGTTGCCAATGGTAACATCTCCATCTTAACATACCCCATAAGAATAACGAATGCATGTCTTAATGGATAATTTTGACTCTTTGGTATGATTGGATACCTTAAATAAAACATGGTACTCACCTATACTTACCAGCTTATAAGATAGTGAAAGCATCATCTAGGTGTGTCCTGTACCTGGCTACACACTACCTGATAATTGGGTGATCTGATCCTGACAGGATAAGCACAGCGGCCCTGATTCAGACATTGAAAATATGAGAGGAAAGTTACACCTGGGCAAAACTATGTTGATTTCAGGGGGGAGTCAAATTAATTGTATTCTTTGCATGCAGGAAGCATACTTTACTTTTGCTTTTTGTACACAGATACTGAACAGCTTCAACTTTACACTGTTATTTAGACTTGAGATAGGAAACGTCACCTCTCATCTCTAATACTGTTTGCAACAGATGAAATATGACTCCCCTGCAATCAACATGGTTTAGCCCAGGAGTAACTTTCCTCTCTTATTTTCAATCTCTGAATCAGGGCCAGCATCAGTCAGATGGTTCAGGCAGACTCAATGATCTGATCCGGATGTCAGAGTGCTTTTGGGCTGTTTTGTCGGTCTCTTCCTTACACTGCACCATAATTGCAGCATTCCCCATTCTGCACCCGATCCAGAGGTGAGCTGGACCAGCTGACGGGACGTTTCTCTGGATGATTTTGTACTGCGCGTGCTTAGAACCCAATAGCACACAGTCTGGTCCATTTTAGATCGGAGCGCTACTCAAGCTGTGGCAGCTTGCATTCTGAAGGGCATGTCATGGGAGTGTAGGGTGTGGAAGGATGTAGTCAGTGGACAGTAAGGGCGGGGCCCAAGCAAGTGCCACCAATCCACAGCTGAACACAGTTTACATCACAATATTTACACCAGCTGCAGGTCTTGTTTAAGTCAAGGGGACTGAGCTTCCGCAACCTATGTCAGACCCTCCCGTTAGGATGTGACATGCCTAAAAAAACGGTCAGAAATCTCTGCCAATGTATTGTACGTGTGTTATATAATTTCTACATACAGCAACAAAAAAATACATTTTCATGTTTTTTATTAAAAAAATGTAAATATTACTTTATATTATTTTCTGCCATTTACGGTCGAACAGAGGCGCACTCCAGGTGTTGGGAAACTACAAGTCCCATCATGCTTTGCTAGCTATCAGTTATGCTTATACTGTTGGAGTCTGCTGGTTGGCTGGTTTTACAGCACCTGAACAGCTACACATTGACCAGGCCTGGTATAGTGCCATTGGCATATCTATAATGGGTGCAGGGTGTGGGCCCCTCAGAACAGGGCGCTAAAATCTATGGGATCCATCCTCGGGACCGTATGACAGGGGAATTACGCAGGGCGCGTAAAAGACCTGGTCGCAAAAGTTAAGGTAGGAATCTGGACACCTTTTACTACCTTTAGCGTGAAGTGCAGGGGGCGTGTACTCCTCGCTACGCAATCGGCTGTAATGACCTCGCGCGTAGGTCAGGATCTTACCCTATGTCCTCTCTTTTTTTCCATGGGGATGGGTTACATTTTTTTTATAAAAGTGGAAATTTGCAAATCTCTGAAGACACATTGATCTACAGAAATCATATAAGCGCATTTGTTTATTTATACATGGTATTGTAATTTTATATATATTTTTTTATAACACATTAGCACAGTGTTGTTGTCCATTAAATATTACTGTTATACCCCTTTCACATCACCACCTCTGAAAAACCCGGGATTTTCTACCCTTGTTTTCCTGGGTGAAATGCCGGGTCAAAAAAAAGCTGCGGTATAAGTCCACAAAAACCTGGGAAATTCCCGGGTCTGACCCTTTCACATCTCCACTGAATTTCCTGAGTCTGTTCTTTCAAGCAACTGTCAGTCAGCCTAAAGAAGAGCTCTTATTGGCTGAAAAAATAAAGGGGACTTAACTTTTTAAATAAACTACGGCACTTTTAAAAAAGAGGACCTGAAAGTAGACAGGCTGCATTTTTTAGTACTTATAGGTCTCCTTTCTGGTCTTTCTGCCTGCAGTTCCACTATTCGCCACTATGAACTTAGTACATGCATGTCTCCATTCTGGTCCGACCACAGGTGGACCAGAAAGGGGACATACATATACTAAGTTCATAGTGGCGAATAGTAGAACTGCAGGCAGATGGACCAGAAAGGTGACCTATAAGTACTAAAAAATGCAGCCTGTCTCCTTTCCCTGCGTGTGGATCTCCGGCTACAGATTTGTTTACTATTGCCATAGCAATAGTAAAGAAATCTGTCAAATCAGGTGTCTTTGTGAAGGACCTGGGTTAAAAAACAAGGGGAGGTAAAGGGTGAGGATTAAGGATTAAGATGAGGGTTGGGATTGGAGAAATACTCACCTCTCGCCGCTGCGGACTCGTCCTGGGGATCTTCAATTGCTTGTCCTCGGCGGGGAACAAACAATCAAATGCAGAGTCAATTTGGAATTGCTAGTAGAAAATTGCCGTTTCGGAAAAGGGCCATGAACGCTGACCCAAAACCTCCATATCTATCCTGTCATGTATTTTAGGTGAATCTACTAACCCTTTAAAACAAGGTGCTGGTTGATTTTATGTATCCAGAGAGGGTGCATCCCTATTATATATACTTGCTGGCTGGAACACAGAGTGTTTCTACGTGATTCTTTCATTTATAGATTACTTCTAATAAATGGGGCAGATCTAGAACGTTTCTGTGCTTATTTACGCCTGTCGGAGACGTAAAAACGCGATTTGGTATGTACTGAGCATGCTCACGACAGATGATACGCAACGTAACGTAATATAACTCTGTGTAAGGGCCTTTCTCGTATCAGTTGCGTAAATACATTCGAGTGGGCGTGCCAACCTTACGACATCCGAAATTACGCTTTAAAGGCGGGTTTTGGCAGTTAAATAGTACAGTATGGGCGTGCTTAGCGGCGTAACTACGGACAGCCTATACGTGCGTGAGCAGACCAGACTGGTTACGCTGGGTAACCAGAAAGTGTAAAGCGGCCAAAGTACGTACATGCAGGGGGAGTGCCAAGGGGAGTGTATAGAAGGTATGCTCGCGTAAATACGCTACGCTAGTAAACTGATTGCAAGCGGAGTTCTGGATCTACCCCCAATGGGCCTGATCCGGAACAATGCTTGCGAGTGAATTTACTCATGGCGAAGACGTAAAATCGCCTTTTGGTAAGTACTGCGCATGCGCACCATAATAAGTCCACAAAAACCCAGGAAATTCCCGGGTCTGACCCTTTCACATCTCCACTGAATTTCCTGTGTCTGCCCTGTCCTCTTATTGGCTGAAAAAATAAAGGGGACTTAACTTTTTAAATAAACTACGGCACTTTAAAAAAAGAGGACCTGAAAGTAGACAGGCTGCATTTTTTTGTACTTATAGGTCTCCTTTCTGGTCTTTCTGCCTGCAGTTCCACTATTCGCCACTATGAACTTTGTACATGCATGTCTCCATTCTGGTCCGCCCACAGCCGTACATTCAAGGGGTGTTTCTAGGGGAGTGTATAGAACTTACGCGCATGAAAATACGCTACGCGAATAAACGTACGGCAAACGTAGTTCTGGATCTACCCCAATGTCTGTAAAAGCCTTGACATTCTCCAAGTAGTCACAAGTGTAAATGTATTTAAAAGCAAACCTGTATTATTCCACCTGAACCTTTTATCACCTCTCCTTTACATATTATGTCAGTGAGATTAAAGGTAATTTATAAAACAAATGGCAATAATTATCCTGCAGCTTTTAATGTTCTAAGTCAAGCCTGGCCAACCGAAAGCCCTCCAGGTGTTGTGAAACTACGACTTACAGAATGCCTTGTCTGGTATCAGCTATGCCTGTGCAGCTAAAGCAAGTTAATAAAGAGCAGGTGCTGCAAGGTGTGAGGAATTTATACAAATACAAAAAAGACATCCCTGCACTTGCAATTACCCATACATATAAAAACATGATATGTGACCTAAAGTTGCGACTGTCATGAGCCGCCGCGCTCTCACGGCGGCTCGGAATGAGTGATCCTGGTTGTTGCCTAGGCAGCCAGGACGCTCTCCCTGTCCGCGCCTTTGGTGCGTGTAGCTGTCTTTGGTCCCGGCTGTAATATTTTATTACAGCTGGAACGCTACCCTATCTGTGCAGGGGGCTGGTCCAGTCTCTGCTCTGTGATTGGCCAGCCTCCCTATAAATATCCAGCTGATCCTATGTCCCCTTACTGGTTATAACGTCTTGCACGTGTGCCCCAGCCTTTTGCCTTGTTATTGTTGCCTTGTCCCTTGCTCTTTCTCTCTTGCCTCGTTCCAGTTCCAGTTGCCCTCATTTCTCCTTGCTCTCTTGCTTTTTGGTTCTGCTTTCTTGAGTGACCCTCCTTTCCTACCCAGTACCTTACCGTGGTCCTCTTGTAGTCTCTCCCTCTCTCTCTCCTTGGTGTAGTCTCCCAGTGTTTAACCCTTGCTCCCCCCTGGTTGCTTGTGTTTGTCACCCCCCCAGGGGTTTCGCTATGTGACTGCAGGAGTGAATTTCCTTGTAAGCCCTGTCAGTCCTGTCCGTTCTTGTGTTTCCCCTCAGTCCATTGTTTTGGTCCTGTGTTCCGTGTTGTCCGTCACAAGTCAGTTCCTTCTGACTTTGTCTATTCCCGCTTTCTGCTCCACTCTTTTCCTTTACCCATTTCCTCTCTCTTACTAGTTCGGTTCTGGGGGCCGCGACTTGTTGTTGGGGTGCAGCCAATTCCATCCCCACCATTAGGGGCCCTGGTGAACACCACCCGATAACAAAGATTCCGCGCCCTGGTAACCGTTCTCGTAAATTTTCACATTTCTCCTTACAGCGACTTTGACAGTTTTAGAGTTAGGACCAAAACAGAGAAGCCTTGTAAGTGGCTGGTGGCTTATCATATATCTGCAAATGTATGTAACGAATTCTCTGCCTTTTATTTTAAAGATAGAAGGTTAATTGCAAGAGTGCTAGGGGGTCTTTTATATGTGGCCTTAAAGATGGCATATACGCAATCTACGAAACAAAACAATACATAGATTATAAAATAGCTACTATGCATCCGTAGTAACTACCTGACTTTGTCTATTCCCGCTTTCTGCTCCACTCTTTTCCTTTACCCATTTCCTCTCTCTTACTAGTTCAGTTCTGGGGGCCGCGACCTGTTGTTGGGGTGCAGTCAATTCCATCCCCACCATTAGGGGTCCTGGTGAGCACCACCCGATAACAAAGATTCCGCGCCCTGGTAACCATTCTCGTAAATTTTCACATTTCTCCTTACAGCGACTTTGACAGTTTTAGAGTTAAGACCAAAACAGAGAAGCCTTGTAAGTGGCTGGTGGCTTATCATATATCTGCAGATGTATGGAACCAATGCTCTGACTTTTATTTTAAAGATAGAATGTTACGCTGGTTAATTGCAAGAGTGCTATGGGGTCTTTTATATGTGGTCTTAAAGACGGCATATACGCAATCTACGTAACAAAACAATACATAGTAGCTACTATCGGTAAATTAAGGACGTATGTGCAATACGTCCGGGATTGTGAATCCGAGTCAACCACTTTGTTAGACATCGCTGACCAATTCCCACCCCTGTGAAGTTTTCATCCAAATCCTTCCAGTGAAAGGCCCAGAACAGGCTCCCTGGGTCAAAGTTCTACCCAGCGTACCCCAACGTCCAAAGGGGACCCTAATCCCCCTAAAACCTGGCCAGGATCCAACTGGACCATCCTGCTTTGATTTCATTCCTATCGGTGCAGGGGTGTTTGATTGCATAACCAGACAAACAAAGCAATAAATCATATCATAAAATCCTAGCTCTGAACAGTGGGAAACTCTCGGATAATTTAGTCACACACCCAAGGAAAGGTCCAGGTTGGCCAATGGCCTTTTGAGGTCACACAAGAGCCCCATTTTTATTTGTGGAAAACAAGGTTGTTGAGAGTAATGGGTGGTTACTAGGATGCTCTGCATCAAATGGTATAAAGTGCTACGCAATCCACTGGCACTACCTGTTAATTCAAAATAAATCAATAAATAAATAAAAAGGACACGCTCTGTATTGGGCAGTGGTCACTAAGATTCTCTCTGCATGGTAAAGAGATTGTAGATGTTGTATGGGATTGTAGCTCCTTCACATAAGACCTTTTCTTGTACATAATTGTCTATACATAACCCTTCCCATGTAATATATGTGCACTATAATACATACCCTCATACATAGATTGCCACTGCCGAGCACTGTGTTAAGCAGCCTCTGACAGCTGGCTGACAGTCTAGGAGGAGCAGTTGACACAGGACCCCCTCTCCTCCGACCACACCCCTTTTGCCCCCTAAAGTTGCACCCACACACATTTTTGTCCAGGACCACTCTGACTTCCCTATCCGCCTCTGCATACATCTTTACCTTAGCAGTCGTCCCTTCAAAGTGACCCCTAGATTGTGCTTTCACATAATTTTTTTTTTATAAATTGGAAATCATAAAGTAACGCAGCATATTTTACTTCTATAACCCCTCCATTAAAGTGTCATACACTGAATTCAATCTACATGCAAAGACTCAATGATTTTTAAATGTGTAGCCAAAAAACATAAAATGACATTTATTGCTATAAAACAGGTGGGAAAAAGTTGCTCAGACCCTGCAGGAATCCTGTGTGGTTACTAACTAACTTGATTCCTTGGTGACAAGCCTTTTAGTGCCCTGATTACCATGGCAACAACAAGAAAGACACAAATTGTACTCTCGCTAAGAGAAATGACAACATTCCAATAATCTCAAAGCTTTGATTAAAAAATAAAGAAAATCCATATTTCTATTAATACACAGTAAAGGAACAGGCATGAAACCACTTAGGCAACCACTAAATAAAAGCCTGTTTTGCATTTATTTTGTATGCAATGCATGTGGTTTACATTAAGCAACTGACTTGATATTAAATTTCCAATGGCAGAGAATATATTCCTATCATTGAGACAATGGAATAACAATTTTTATCCTGAAAAAGAATCAGGCTTGAGTAAATTATAAAGACATTTGTGGCTAGATTTACTAAACTTCTCAAAAGGTAAAACGGAGATGTCGCCCGTAGCGGGTGTGGGTCCGGGGAAAGAATGGTCCTATTTCAATAGGGCCATTTTCTCCCAGCCAGTTTCGAACTGGCTGGGATTTTGATTGCTCATGCCACTATGAGGCATAGCAATTGATCCATGGAGCACAGAACGCAGTGCTCCGAAAGGTAAGGCTGTAAACTACCTCAACCCTTCCCCTAATTCTAAACCTAACCCTCCCCTTCCATTACCCTAACCCTCCCTTCCCTGCAACCTGACCCTAATCCTCCCTTCCCTGCAGCCTAACCCTAACCCACCATCTCCCGCAGCCTGACCCTAACCCTCCCTTGGAAGGAAATAACAGCGCTATGTGTGCAGAACACAAACTCAACTGTGGAAGGAAAAATCAGCGCTATGTGTTCAGAACACTAAGCTTCCCTTCCCTGCAGCCTGACCCTAACCCTTACTTCCACGCAGCCTAACCCAGGAGAGGTTACTCACCTTTCCATGGTCCGGGTCCTGCGATAGTGGTGGCGTTTTTTACGAAATGGAATGGGGTAAGTATGCAGATCGGTATACTCACCCATTTGGGAAAAACATTTCTGAACTGAAGCGGTATTTGAAATAGAGACATCCGAAAAGGAACTTTCGGATGTCCCTATTTTGGAAATCAGACATTCTAACCGGGGGGACTGCACCCGCCCATAGCAACCAATTAGATTCTAGCTCTTACTTTCCTATTACATACTAGAGAATGTCAGCTAGAATTGGATTGGTTGCTATGGGCAACATTTTTCCTTTTAAGAAATTTAGTAAATCTGGCTCTTGGAGTATTAATAGAATTTTTATTAGAGGAAAGGTTGTAATCATTTGTCGCGGGGAGATGGTTTGATCTGGTCTACTGAAGGTCCAAATTATTTATGCCGATATGAGGGTGGGAATGAATGCAGGGTTGCCAACTCTCCCGGAATATCCAGGAGACTTCCGAAATTCAGGCAGTTCTTCCGGCATTCCGGTAGAGCCGGAAAACCTCCAGTAAGTCCCGATCCCCTGGCTCTCATTATAGAAATCCCTAGTGTTAATAGGGATGGGCGGGACTTGATGATGTCCCGCCCATCCCTGATTGACAAGGGGTGTGGCTTAATGGTGCAATTTGCATAAATTGCACCATTAAGGGTATTCCGGGAGAGTAGGCAACCCTGGCTTAATATTTATGACTCAAGTATACACAAGCATGGATGGATGCACAGAGGTATCGAGAGGGAATCTATCCTATCCTGTACATTATAATAAGAAGAAACGCTCACTTTGCGATCACCCCAAGCTATAAGCTCCCACACTCAAGGGCGGAACTTGTCAGGCTCAGGCACCAAAGCAAGGAGGCCAGGTCTGATCCTGTATGGGTGGGACTGGGGACAAAGCCAGATGAGACCAGAGGAGATCTTATAATTATATTATCACATGTGCCCCGGCAGCCAATCGGATCCAAGCTAGGGGCAGCACATTATCGGCTTACCCAATCCAGGACAAGGGCGGGCTTTTTGAACCCTGTGCACAGTCCATGCATTGCCAGAACAACTTTGTCCATCAGAGGTGCCTGGTTCTCTGGGCTACTGCTCTGCTTACTTCTCCAGCCAAGGTCTGCCTAACTTCTAGCTAGTTCATCCTGACACAGCTGCTGCTGCAATCAAGCCTGTCTGCTCCAAGTCAAAGCTGCATTAACCCTGCAGCTTCTGGATTACCTGCACTACTGCCTGCTGTTGCCATCCAATTTAGCCTGCTGTTGCCATACAGTTCAAGCCTGCTGTTGCCATCCAATTTAGCCTGCTGTTGCCATACAGTTCAAGCCTGCTGTTGCCATACAGTTCAAGTCTGCTGTTGCTACCTAGTTCAAGCCTACTGTTGCCATACAGTTCAAGCCTGCTGTTGCTATCCATTTCAGCCTGCTGTTGCCATACAGTTCAAGCCTGCTGTTGCTATCCATTTCAGCCTGCTGTTTTCATACGGTTCAAGCCTGCTGTTGCTACCCAGTTCAAGCCTACTGTTGCTATACAGTTCAAGCCTGCTTTTGCTACCCAGTTCAAGACTATTGTTGCTATCCAGTTCAGACTGCTGTTGCTATCCAGTTCAGCCTACTGTCTGCTCCAGTCCAGCTCGCTGTCTACTCCAGTCCAGCTCGCTGCTGCTGCCGCATACTTCCCTTGCACTGATTCTGCTTTTCACCTATGCGCAAGCATTACCTATGGCCTCCCACTTTCTGCTTCAACTCCAGCTCTCCGACAACCCCTCCTGAACCCGACACTGACCCAGACTTTACCAGGACCGTGACAATAGAAGCCTTAAAATGCTTTATTGCATCCTCCTAAGAGTTTGTTTTCATGGGGACAGTAATGATAGACAAAATGGGGGCTTCACTATGAATAATTATAGTTATTAAGGGGTGGAGTCTAGATGGATTGTGGGTGAAGGCTGGACGGAATAGGACAAGGCTTACTTTTACTGGCTTTGCCTTCTAGCTAATGTAGGATGTATGGAACATTATAAGTTTGTATACTTTTTTTTTAGATTTTAGTTAGTTTTACTTTCCAATATCACCTAAAATTGCCTCCACCTCCTTCCCATTCCTGCGCCAGCTGACGGCAGGGCTTGAAGTGAGGGAGTATACGGATTTATGCCATACTAATGCCACTGATGTAATTGAAAAGCTCTAACTCTCCATTCACTTCTATTATTTCTTTATTTTCATACTGCCACTTCTAAATTTCCACTTCGACCACTGCCTGGTAGGGAATACGACTGTTAATCCTGCGCTGACAGTGCAGTGTCTCCCTATGTCCTCATGAATGTTGCCATTACATCAGCACTCTTGTATCTGAAGACGTATTCTTGTATCTAAAGACGTATTCTTGTATCTGAAGACGTATTCTTGTATCTGAAGACGTATTCTAGTATCTAAGACGTATTCTTGTATCTGGACGTATTCTTGTATCTAAAGACGTATTCTTGTATTTGAAGACGTATTCTTGTATCTAAAGACGTATTCTTGTATCTGAAGATGTATTCTTGTATCTGGACGTATTCTTGTATCTAAAGACATATTCTTGTATCTAAAGACGTATTCTTGTATCTGAAGACGTATTCTTGTATCTGAAGACGTATTCTTGTATCTGAAGACGTATTCTAGTATCTAAAGACGTATTCTTGTATCTGGACGTATTCTTGTATCTAAAGACGTATTCTTGTATCTAAAGACGTATTCTTGTATCTGAAGATGTATTCTTGTATCTGAAGACGTATTCTTGTATCTGGACGTATTCTTGTATCTAAGGACGTATTCTTGTATCTGGACGTATTCTTGTATCTGGACTTATTCTTGTATCTGGACGTATTCTTGTATCTGAAGACGTATTCTTGTATCTGAAGACGTATTCTTGTATCTGGACGTATTCTAGTATCTAAGACGTATTCTTGTATCTGAAGACGTATTCTTGTATCTGAAGACGTATTCTTGTATCTGAAGACGTATTCTTGTATCTGGACGTATTCTTGTATCTTGTATCTGAAGACGTATTCTTGTATCTGGACGTATTCTTGTATCTGAAGACGTATTCTTGTATCTGAAGACGTATTTGCTTTGCTGCATGAAAGGGACCTGGATGAAATTTATCACAAAACCTCAGCGTGAGGAAGTACAAACAAAGCCTTGTCATTGCCAGACAGACTGAATAGCAAAACTCCGTCAGGGACGACAAGACTTATTGCTTATCATACATTTATAAAGAATGCATTAAATTTTAAATAGATTTTAAGCCTATTTTTTTTATATATATATATATATATATATCTCCATTATATAAAAGCCTAACGCTGTTATTCAGCTTTTTTTTGCTAATGTGAATGTGCAGGCTGCCAGCTCCGATTCCTGCGGATAGGAGACGCGGACAGAGCGCTGTGTCAAGGACAGTGGACAGAAGCGGAGGGGTCCCCGCCACCACCTCTCACGCCACACTCCCCCTCCCCGTGCTCCGGTCCACAGCGGAAGATTCAGCACCACTACTCCCCAGATGGTGTGTGTGAGTAGAGCGTCCCTACCATCGTCTGTCATATTGATGGGCTTTAACGCCTAGTAACTTTATATGTTACAGCTGTATAATCACAAAACATAATGCAATACAATATATTTAGCTACGATCGTAACTACTTCCGCAATGGAAACGCACTTAAGATCATAGATCAGTCTGCAATCCTAAATTCCGAAAACGCGAGAGACTCCTCTTACACTTATGGAACTTCTGTGCCCAGGACCCTGTCTTAAATGTTATGCATTAGTCACACAGAAAATGTAGCTGGTGTGTAATGAAGGCCTTATCGTGCGATTAGCATGCGCTGCAGGCATGGCGGGTCATTCCGCACCACAGCTAGAAAGGCTGCGGAAGCCTAGATCAGAGCGTGGAAAATGCTCATATTACTTAAATCTGGATCCTCTTCATCATAACCATCATCATCATCGTTATGATTAACTAAAGGGTCTGCAGCACTGTAGATTACACAGTATAAACAGAATGACAAACTAGGTGACACAGGACAGAACACTAACACAGAACACTAACACTAACAAACAAGACAACCCGATACATCTCAAATTCCGCCGAACAAGAGGATAGAAGACCCGGCTCATGAGAGCTTACAATATAAATGGTGGATTGACAGGAGGCATTGGGTCAAATCCAGACCTACGCCCGCTAGCGTATTTACACTCGCCATAGTCGTAAAAACACTGTTTTCCATGTTCTGCGCATGCACACGGCAGATGTTACAACCAGAAACTCTGAACGTACTTACAAGACTGAGGTCAACAGCGTAACTACGAAGGAAGGGCGTGACAGCCATACAACACCCGTAATTATGCTTCGGAGGCGGGGTGAGGCATGTAAATCGTACAGTGTGGGTGTGCTTAGGTGCGTAAGTACGTTCAGCCATTACGGGCGACAGTAGTTACGCTTGAAAAAGTTAGGGTAGGGTTTGGGAAGCGTAAAATGGCAAAAATACATACGACCGAGGGGAGTGGCTAGTAATTATGAAAGCGTAAATACGCTACGCGTTGAAATGTAACCCGAGCGTAGGTCTGGATCAGGCCCATTGAGTGGAGAGACAGGGAGAGAGTGGTAGTGGGTGTTTAGGGAGAGGGTGTGGTGAATAGTGAAGGAGAGGAGGGGTGGTAATGATGGGGTTAGGTGGGGGTTGGATAATATATCATGACTAAGTGAGGCGAGGCTAGGAGAGAATCTGAGAGGGAGAGCACGAGAGAAGACTTGGATATTGGAATGAGGGCCCGTATTCAGAGTACCGGACGTATAACATATACGTCTGGTGTTTAGCAATTTTTACTACTGCGCATGCGTAGTAATTTTTTAACGTAATCTACGTATCTTTTTCTTACGTAGATTGCGTAATTGCGGGCAGAAAGACTACGGAAGAAAAAGATACATAGATTACGTTAAAAAATTACTACGCATGCGCACTCTGCGCATACTCTGAATACGGGCCGAGATGTGGAAATAAAACAGTAGGTAAGATGGTGGTAGATGGCAGAACAATCGAGGCGAGAGGGAGTGTGAGTGGAGATTAGGTTGGAGTGGAGCTAGGGAGAGATTTGTAGATGACGGTGAGGAACATGAAGAGAATTTTACAACTAAGGAGGAGACAGTGCATTGCTTGTGGAGGTGGACCAGCAAAAATAGGAAGATGAGCCTCACAGCGACACTGAGAATAGACTGTAGAGGAGCAAGGTGGGAGAGGGGTGGACTGGAAAGGAGGAGGTTACAATAGTCAAGATAGGAAACAACCAACGAGTGTATGAGTGTATTGGTAGTGTCAGTGGAGAGAAATGGTCCAGTCATTGGACAGGGTAATAGGGTTGCTCTCAGGTTTTTTCAGGGTGGGTGGTGACAAAGGAATGCTTGAAGGAGGAAGGAGATCTTGTAGATGGATTTATGGAGTTGGGAGGAGATGGGATATAGGGAACAGGTTGAGGGGGATGAGCATACAGTACCTGCTCACATGTGGTAGAGCAAAAGGAGGAAAGAGGGGGATGGTTGGAGGGTAAGGGTAGGGATGTGGTAGGGTAGAAAGAGTTAGGTGGGAGGAGATTTTGGATGTGAAATGGTAGCAAAATCAAAGTCTACATGGGTTGGTCTGGGAGTAGAGTCTTCAAGAAGGATTTTTAAGAAGCATAGTTGCAGAAAATTATAGGATTAATATACTATGGTTACCAAAATAGAAACGTGTATGCATGGCCAATCAGATTCCGTCTACCATTTATCTAAATTTATCTAAATTCTATAAATTTAACCTAAAGTTTGAGTGGTTGCTTTGGCCTCAGGTTTTTCTTTCAACTCATTTTTGGAAATCTACCTCAACTGCAGCAAAAAAAAAATCTGTTACTGTATGTTTTTAAGAACAAGTTCAGACAATCGGCTTCCAATGACATGATTTACGGTAACCATGGAACTAACAAACTGAGGTGCAGTGAACGAGTCCCATTGGTCATCCATCACACCACTGCGATTTCCAATGTCTGTCTATAATGCCCTTGTGACCTTGTTCCTTAGTGCTGGTATTGCAGTTTATTATTCATGAACCTTTTATATACAGTGTAGTGCCACTGTACTCTGCAGCCCCCTACAATAAGACAAGGACACAATAATAAAACAAAACTAGTGTTTCACAAAGACAATGGCCCAGATCCTGGGCTACGGACGCCAGGGGAATGACGCACTCTGGGGCTGATCCAGACCTGCGCCGATGCGCTGTACGTACTAACACACAACGTATCAGCATGCACTCCCCCCTGTCCCAGCGAATTTACCCTCGCTTACGCCGGCTGAAGGCTACCCTAACTTCAGCCGGCGTAAGCGAGGGTAAATACGCTGGGACAGGAGCATATTTACTAAAACCCCTCCCTCCCTCATTTAACTACTTCCCCCCGCCTACCTACACTAAGCTTTGCGTAGTAACGGCGCCAATCCGCAGCTTACACTATACAATTCCCCGGCTTTTGCAACCCTGGATTGGGTGCACTGAAAAGGTGCATCCGTCTGGAACATGGCAATGGATATATATAGGCAGAGTCTGCTAGGTGGAGAGCTGAAGCCTATACACAAATTTCCACATCTCAAGTGTTTTTTGTTTTTTTTTTACAATTAAATGAAACCTCAAATAAAATGAGTAGTCTCTATAATCTATAATATATAATAATGCCTGATCAGAAAGTCAGAATGTGTGGCAATACGCTGCTATTCAGGCTTTCAAAAAAAATGATCAGGATCGTGATCCTTTACGACCAGAAGTGTGTTTTAAAAATAATTGATGCTTACATTTAACCTTTAAATATTTGTACCATGTGTAGGGCTGTGTTTAAACTGTAAAAGAGGACCATTTAAGGGATAAAAAGCTTCTTTGTTTTACATTGTCACTAACCCCTGAGCTGGTGTAAAATTTTAGGTGGAAGCTCAGTGGGTTCAACTTTCGACTGCCCTTGCCGCAGCACTAAAACACACAAGGGGCCTGAACCAGAACTACGGCAGTTTTGTCGCTTTGCGCATGCGCCGGGCAGATGTTGCCCGGCGTAACTAATCTTTGTCCAGGATCTTGCTTCCGTTACTGCAGTGTGGTTACGGAGGAAGGGGAGGGGAGCACCATAACTACACTGCAGTTACGGAAAGGTAAGCGTGGGGAGGGAGTTAAATTAGGTTGGAGGGGCTGGGTTAAACACATTACGCTCTGTCCCGGCGTAATTACACTCGGTTACGCCGGCTGAAGTTAGGGTAGCCTTCAGTCGGCGTAACCAAAGTGTAATTACGCCGAGACAGGGGGAGTGTCATGGGGAGTGCATTAGAGCTACGCTGGCCGTAATTACGAACAGCGGCAAAGCGTAGCTCTGGATCAGGTGCAAGGTGCGTAAGTGGCTTGATTTGACTGGCATGCGCCCTCCAGATGTTACGTTAGGGTTATGCTAGTAACCCTAGCGTAGCAAGATTTGTATAGAACTCAGTGCGAGCAAATAGGCTGTGCTTCCCCTCCACCCGCTAAAGTGGGCGAGGGAAAGCATGGTAATTGTACAGTGTGGGAGGGGCTCCCACACTGGTTCGTACGGACCGCTGATCCGCACAATGGACTTAAGGCAGTCTTAGGGCAGCGTAAGCTACTATAAAGCCTGCACGAGAGAGAGGAGAGTGACAGGGGACAGACAGACTCCCGCACATACGGAAAGCATACGGGGGTCTGGATCCGGTCCCTAGTCAGCAATGCTGGTGTGAGACTCCGTAAAGAGTGCAAAAAACAGTTAAACAGCAACATAACTAGATAGGATAGCATGGTAAAAGCATGGAAAGTAAAGAGTTTATAAAGGAAAAGAAGGGGTTCTATGAATCTGTATGTAAACAAGACCCTTTATAACCCTGTCATTTCTGCCACACAATCTACTTGGATGTTTATGAAGCTCACATGTGCTGAGAGATAATCACGGTTCTCGGTCATTGTCCGTCCTGTTAATAATCGTTACTGCCTGTTAATCAGAGGTTCGTGGAATGTGTGTTTTCTCATGTGTCTGCTCTCTCCTTGCTAATTAGAGCCCTGTGTTTTAACCTTTAAAACATGAGTTTAAGTAAAATTTGGTTCAAAACAACAAACAGCCTTGAGATCCATCCACTGCAGTCAGGAAGCAGCGCAAACCAGAGGTTAATCACTTATATTATACATATTATATTATATTAACTTATTATGTCACCCCTTTGTTGTCTTCTGCTTGGACATTGTGGATCGGAACCATCGTGCATGGAAAAACCGCATGACAACAATGAACAGAGGTGAACACTATGGGGCTATGTATATGCATGCAAGTGCAGTCTTTTGCATAGAATGCGGTTGCCGGTCCTGCCGGCCCAATTTGACAATGATACAACCGCCAGCTGAATGGTGACTGTGTCATTGTGGCAATGCTCGGCAAGTAGAGAGGTGCTATTGGGAATGGGTACCTATTTTGACCAGTTCCCAATAGTGACAGTCTGTGGTAGGCTTAGGTTAGGGTTAGGGCTTAATGTAAACGTTAGAGCTAGGCTGTGCGGCATGATGGGTTAGGGATAGGCTGCAGGGAATGGAATGTTAGGGTTAGGCTGGGAGAAATGGAGAGTAAGGGTTAGGCTGCGGGAAATTGAGAGTTAGGGTTAGGCTGCGAGAAATGGAGAGTTAGGGTTAGGCTGCGAGAAATGGAGAGTTAGGGTTAGGCTGCAGGGAATGGAAAGTTAGGGTTAGGCTGTGGGAAATGGGGGTTAGGGTTAGGCTGTGGGAAAGTTAGGGTTAGGCTGCGTGAAATGAAGGGTTAGGGTTAGGCTGCGGGAAATGAAGGGTTAGGGTTAGGCTGCGGGAAATGGAGAGTTAGGGTTAGGGTGCGATAAGTGGAGGGTTAGGGTTAGGCTGTGCGAAATGGAGGGTTAGGGTTAAGGGAGGGTTAAGGTTAGGGTTATAAAACGTTTACCTGTCGTCGGAGAAATCTTTGTGTCTCCAGGAGTTACAGCACTTGCCGCTGGAGACTGGCGCCAATTGCCGGCAACCACCATTTAACTGTCCTACAATGGTTTCCCGGAAAAGTCCTCTCACACAAGACCGACTTGCTTACGCTTCTTTTGTAAGTCAGCGAACGTTAGTAAGTCTGGAACAGAAGAAGTAAGACCGCAAAAATGAGGTGCACAGCTGTCCACAAATATGACCTCACTTTACTGAGACAATGGGCCTGATCCAGAGATACGGCCGCCCTGGGAATTACAGGCGCCGCAGCCGGTATTTCCCTGTTACGAAGGTTGTGCCGTGCGCACAACCTTCATACGGCGGCGTAATGGCCGGCGGCCGTAACTATAGTTACGGCTGCTGGCTGTTACGAGAAGGGGGCTGTCCCCCCCTTTACGCATGCTGTATCTCCGCCGTCAAGATTTCCGCCCGTCAGCGGGGTGTGCACGGGGCGTGCAATCCCCGCTACTATGGCGGCCGTAGAGACCTCGGGTGGCCGATCAGGCCCAATGTATTTATTGATGCACATAAGCAAAGATTAAAAAACAGTAGCTACATAAACAACAGACAATCACAACTAACTAACAACTAACTAATACAACTAACTTGACTCCCCCTGAAATCAACTTGGTTTAGCCCAGGAGTAACTAATTTCAAACACTTACTTAAGTCTGGATCAGGACCTTTGAGAGTAAGGTCTAAGTAGGTGCAAGTGTAGACCTAAGCAAAACCCCATTGAACTGTGAGGAAAGACACATTAAAACTGTGACAACAGCATTGGAGTTGAGCTGTGATGTGTCCTACCTCGACTCTAGATCAATAGTAAAGCAGATCAGCATTTGTGTGCAATACGCAAAAGCAAAGTATTTTCCCTGCTTGCAAAAAGAAATAGCTGAAAAAAATAATGATTTGCACATTGCAACATGCTTTGTCCAAGTGCACGTTTGTAACCTTGCGTGGCTGTTATTCTCAGTCTCTCTGTGTAGAATCAGAGGAGAGATGTCGCTTATAAATACAATTCTCTAACTTAAATGCCCACATATACTGCAGATCTAAAGATGTCTATAGTGGTGGGATTATCTTTGATCAGTTCCCCTCATTTAGGAGAAGCTGGATCTTACTATTGCCACAATTGTTTTTAAAACTGCCAAAGGAGATCTTTTCAATTCCCAAGGCACCATATAACCATAGTAACACATTCTTGGGGCCAGATTTACTAAGCTGCTGGAAAGGAAAAGTGGGGATGTTGCCCATAGCAACCAATCAGATTCTAGCACTTACTTTCCTGTTACAAAATAGAAAATGTCAGCTAGAATCTGATTGGTGGCTATGGGCACTTTTCTTTCCCACAGGTTAGTAAATCTGCCCCCTGATATCTACTGTATGTAGCTGGATACAGGGCACAATATCTGTCAACATAATGAGGTGGATACAGATTTAGGAGTATTTGCACAAAAAAGGTGCAAAATTGCACCTAGACAAACCATGGGGCCGGATCCAGAACTATGTCTGTCTTCCGTAGACGGACGTAATTCACTGAACAATAGCTACTGCGCATGCGTATGTGCGGTCTTTAAGACCGCATATACGCAATCTACGTATCGAAACGATACGCGGATTACGTACAATAGCTACTACGCATGCGCAGTAGCTATTGTTCAGTGAATTACGTCCGTCTACGGAAGACGGACGTAGTTCTGGATCCGGCCCCATGTTCCAATATCAGGTGTTCAAATTAATTATATATTCTGCATTTCAGCTATATATTGGCTGACGTTGCTTCTTGCACACAAATAATGAACTGTTTAGTTATGAAACTCTAATTTAGAGATGGTCTATAAAACATCACCTCTCAACTCATTTTTCTTGCACATTTAAAATTTGCAATGTAAAAAAAATAAAAGTATATCATAATAAAAATATAATAAAACAGAGAATAGGCAGCTTCTCATTGTGAAAACAAAAACACTTGAAGCTTTGAAACCTAACACTGTCCAGGATTAAATACACAGCTATGTGTATGAGTGTAGAAAAATATCACTTGCTAAATGCCTTTTTTCCAATACTAATTCTTAATGTTATATATGCTCTACTTAAACTGCACATTGTAGATGAGAAAGGGAGGATAATTATTGGTAATATGCAGACAAAACCATGGCAATGACTATAATATTTATTTCTAATTTATACCCTTTATATTTGTGCACTCAAGTTATATTGTAGTAGAAAGTTTACAGGAGGGAGAGAAGGGTGGGTGAGAATTATAGAAGGGGGAGGAAGACTTACTGTAGAAGAAGGGAGGTGTGAAAGTGATTAATGGATAGAGAAAAAGAAGAGAGATGGGGAGGAAGAATAGGAGGGAGAGGGGAAGAGAGAGTAGGTGGGAGAGTGAAGTGGTGAGAGGGTAGGTGAAGGAGAGAGGGAGGGAGAAGGAGAGGGAGAGAGATTGCCCTCTTGTCGGTATTATACTAGTATACTATATGCATTTATTGTCTGTGTGTTTTAGAAGTGTCCTGTCTATCATTTGGCCACATTACAGGTGACCTTGCTGTATGACCTTTACATAGAGAACCTGCCAGTGACATGATATAAGAGGGGCTCCCCCGTTATCTGGAGCAGAACTTCCATAAAAGACAAAATGATATTGCACATAACAGCGACTTGTTCCATTGTATCACACAGTGCTAGTCTCAGAGCCGGGCTGGCAGTGGAGGAGAAGGCTGTCATCCAGCAGCCTGCGTGAGGCTCCACTCCCCATTGCTGACTGCTCGTCCAGGACGCATCTCCCCGCGCTGCAGAGACAGGTACATCCCACCACCCTCATGGATGAAGCTGGGGGCCTGGCTCCAGAAGTAGGGGCGGTCCCTGTGGGGAGTAAGGGGATTCTCCTCTGTTTTTGTATTGCACCCAGTCTGGCTCATTGAGAATGTTGAGGAAGACGTGTGTACTCCAGGCTGTGCTCCCCCTTCCTCCAATACAACTCCAGCTCCTGTTCCCCTCTCCTGCGTAAAGTTCTCCTCCAGTCCATCAGGCGCAGCGCACAGATGCCTGTCCCCTCCATGAGACCGTGACTCCTGCCTTGCTTCTGTCTGCTGACAGCCTCCCACAGGATTGGAACTTGGAACTCATCTGGATCTGTTGTCACCTCTCTGCAGGATTCCCAGTTTTGGATTCCTATCTGTCTGGCTCCCTAGGTTGGACTGAGGGATTCAGGATTTGAAGTGACTGACAGGACCCCCTCCCCTTAGGGATGTCATGAGGAGATCGCTGATGTCTGTTGGATCCCTTTAATCAGCCTCAATTCTGTAAGTTAACTTTTAATATTAGGATCTGTGTGTTGGGTGCATGGGTTATAGTATGGACAATATTCTGTACACTCTTCCATTGCAGCACAGGTAAAGAAAAAAAGCACTTACTGCTGTTTAAAAGCCACAAAGTACTAAATCCAGAAACTTACTGGAAGCCATTCATTAATCAGTTCTGCTGCAAATGACTCCCTGTGCCTTAAAGCACCTTTAAGATGCCTATGCCATCAATCCTACCCCATTAAAAAAGGTTATGGCACAGATTATGTCAGCATACTGTAGGACGAGAGAATTGATTTTCTGGGTAAGACTTGTTTCACGTTCCAGTAGAGATTTAATACGTCCATTAAAACAATCAGTAGGAGAGCTGCTTACAAGGTGAAACGCAGGAGTTTGTGTAATTTTCCCTTCTGGCTTAGATGTCAGATAGTGGTTTTCTATGAAGATATTGTTGTTGTGTAGCAACACAACATTGTGTTGCAACAATGGAATAAGATAATACACTATCTTGCATGTAAAGTGGGTGACAACTGTGCAATGCAGTTGGACTGTTTACTAGGACTTCAGCAGATAAAGCAGTGTGGAAAAACTTTGAATGCAGTAAATGTGTGTTGTGATCAGGGGCTGCCTTGGGTTGGATAACTGTGCCAGCTGTTCTTTAATATAAGCTTCCCGGAAAGGTCCTGCACCTCCTCCAGGCTAGGATGGTCAGCATTCCCCTTGCTCTATTTTATGTCTATTAAGTCACCCTCCTTTAGGAAAGCGGTTGATGCGTCTGAGCACAAAAATTTTATTATTTTATAATAATATATAATATGTTATACTGTAAACAGATATTTTTGTGTGTCATAATTATGTGACCTGGGGACATTACTGTGTGACATAATCATGCAACATGACAATATTACTGTGACATAATTATGTGACCTGGGGTCATTACTGTGTGACATAATCATGTGACCTGGGGACATTCATGTGGGATATAATCATGTGAACTGGGGACATTAGTGTGTGACATAATCATGTAACCTGAGAATATTACTGTGTGACATAGTCATGTGACCTGGGGACATTCATGTGAGATATAATCATGTGACCTGGGGACATTCATGTGAGATATAATCATGTGACCTGGGGACATTACTTAGTCATATAATAATGGAATTTGGTGACATTAGTGTGTGATATAATCATGTGACCTGGCGACATTATTGTGTGACATAATCATGTGACCTGGGAATATTACCGTGTGACATAATCATGCGACCTGGGTACATTAGTATGTGACATAATCATGTGATTTGGGAACATTACTGTATGACATAATCAGGTGACCTGGGGACGTTACTATGGGACATATTCATGTGATTTGGGGACATTACTTTGTGACATATTCACGGGACTTGGGGACTTTACTGTGTGGCATAATCATGTGACCTGAGGGCAGTTCTGTATGGAATCATCATGTGATTGGAGACAATACTCTGTGATATCATCATGTGACCTGGAGACATTACTGTGTGGCATAATCATGTGACCTGGGAAGATCACTGTATGGAATAATGAATACTATAAAGCAGATAAAATGAGGTGCCTGCATTTGGTGGTTTAGGGGCATTGGAATCAAATTTTATCTTGTCCCCCCCCCCCAGCCTCAACCTTGCCTNNCCCCCCCCAGCCTACACATGTCCTGATGCCCCTGACAGCATATGTTTTAAATACCTTATTGAACAAACCCCATTATTTCTTATATTGTTACATTGATTAACCAGAAACAATTCCACATGTCCTTTCACAAATCTATAATTTGAAGGAAGATAAAAAAAAATCCAGGTTCCTCATCACAAATCAATAGCATTTACATAGAAACGACCTGGTTATTGTGATGAGAATTATAAACTAATATACTATGTCTCAGGCGTTACCAAGATAATTATGTTAATTAACCTAAATATTGATCTGAGCAACTTCCATTTTGTGTATCCAGATGATTATGTGTCAGATAAAATAGCTAATAAGTGATATTGGAAATTTTGCTTGGATCTTATAGAATAAACAGATCTCTGGTAATTAAGCTTTGCAGAACATTCGCACAGCATAACCGTAGTTTATGTACATCTATGAATGTGCTAAATTTAAACACTCTGCCCTTAATGTGCCATAATCCCTGCAGTTCTGACTGTGAATCACATACTCTGGTTTATAGAGGATTTACAGTCTTGTAGACATTTGATTGTGTTTTATAGTAATAGGAAATATTCTAATCTCAGGTCGCTTTCATGATTCTTTCACATAGATTATAAAACACTGCAGGGAATTGAGTGTAAAGACAGAGATGGAGCAGATCTATCCCTTGGCAAAACAATGATGAACTCCCGTGGGGAAGAAAATGTTAAATGTGCAAACTTAATGAGATGAGAGGTGATATTTTTTGTAGCTTAACTTTTAATAGAGATTTAAAATAAATCTGTGCAGTATTTGTCTGCAAACAGCAAAATAAGCTGGTACTTACCATGCATACAAAAATATTGAATCCATTTGCGTGCATCAATTCGCAGCATGGGTTGTTAAGGTCCAGAATTGCATTGTTTTCTGCATATACTCCTAACTCTGTATCAGCCTCTGTGCAGGTGCTGTGTTCTAGTTATAGGAGTAGAGTGTGTAGTAACTGCACTAAATGACATTGGGAGACAAGCAGCATGGTGCCTGTGTGAGTGTGTGTCTGCTCCAATCAATAAAGTCTGTATGGAACTCATAACACATACACGTGTATAACAGCAATATGAAAATATGTTTATGGTTCAGTGATAAATACGCAATTTATTTCCCACTTAATGTATTCTTTCCACGGCTGATGATTGCTAAGCAACCTTCACAGCTGAGTTATAGGGCAGATTCAGAGAGAGAGAGAGAGAGAGAGAGAGAGACAGAGAGAGAGAGACAGAGAGAGAGAGAGAAAGAGAGAGACACACACAGAGAGAGAAAGAGAGAGAGAGAAAGAGAGACACAGAGAGAGAGAGAGAGAGAGAGAGAGAAGGCGTAAGATCGGTTGAAAAGCCAATCTACGCATGCGCTGGGCAGATGTTGCACGGCGTAACTACGGCAACGCCGGTCATGGATCGGTCGTCCATAGCACCAGCGTAGTAATGCTGGAGAGGCGTCCCCCAGCGTTACTATGCTGAGGTTAATACAGGGAGGCGGGGGGAGGGAGGGTAATGAGGCTGAGAGGCCGTCCCAGCGTATTTACACTCCCTTACGCGGGCTGAAGTTAGGGTAGCCTTCAGCCGGCGTAAGGGAGTATAAATACGATAGGGCAGGGGGAGTCCCACGATGTAACGCTGAGCGTTAGTACGCTCAGCGCTACATCATAGGTCTGGATCATGCCCTTAAGACTACAATAGGGCTTCTTTAATTGAGTGTGTGTATTTTCCCATCTTAAGAAGGAAAATACGAACAGAGATCCCTTCCCAACTCCATCCCCGGCTAATTTAAATCCCTCCCCCTACACACTCTTCTTAAAAAAGGACAGAGGCTCCCGTGGCACACCTCTTCCTTCTTAAATATCTACATGCAGGGCCGTATGCAGAGCTCTTTAAGATCGCGTATATTATGTTAAAAAATTACTGTGCATGCGCAGTCGCACTTTTCTGAAAACGAATACAATGCGGCCGGAGCTCTGCATACGTCCCGCAATCTTTAAAGACTGTACGTAGTCAATCGACATACCTAAATAATACGTAGATTGCTTAAATGACCTACTAGGCATGTGCAGTAGGTCATTTTTTTTTTAAAGACCATTCTTAAGAATCCAGAGCTTCTTAAGCTTGAATACAGCCCAGAGTGAGTATAGTATAACAAGGAACAAAAAAGGTCCGGCGCTCCAAACATACATTATAGAACACTATGTGTCAGCAGTTCCAGAATATGAAAATAAGAGGAAAACAGGTGGAACGTTACACCTGGGCAAAACCATGTTCAGTTGCAGGAAGGGACTAGGGCAAATGTATCTGTTACAAACAGTTTTAGCGGTGATGTGATGTTTCCGAGCTTATAGTGTAAAAGTAAACCTGATTGGTGCAATAAGCAAAAGCAAAATATTTTCCCTGCAAACAAAGAATACAATGAATCTGACCTTACCTAAAATCCAACAAGGTGTTGTCCAGGTGGAAATTTCCACCACTTTTGCTCTTTCAAATTTTTGATTTGCTCCTTTATTTGCTGTTGATTTTTATTACAAATCATCTTTTTGATTGTATTCTAGTTGTATATGTCAGAGACAGCATCTAGATTGCGTTTCTGTCTTTTATCAGCACAATAAAGAGCGATGATATCTGAGTCTTTGGTTTGTTACGTCTGACCGTCCTATCCTATGCATTCTCTATGCAGGATTGTGTTCCTGCAGCCACTTATGCTTCAAATAAATTTTGCCACCAAAAAAAAAGAAAAAATAACAGAATTTTGTAAAAAGTAATTACAAGGCTGAAATTTGGTCAAGACCTGAACAGAAACAGGTTTTCATGAACATCTTTAGGTAAAATCTATGATCCTGAATTAAGTCCGATCGCAGGAATGGAAGTCCATACATATGGATAAGACATTTGCTGTGTGATCCGATAGCCGTACGTGTCCGGGGAGTGTACTCCACTCATATACATGGACCTTTCTGAACCCTGGACCCTAAGTTAAAGCTTGTGCCCCTGCCCCACATATAATGGGGGGGCATGTGGGCTTGGGGCTGAAAATGATAAATCATGGGCCCATACTATATAGTAGGCTTTGGAGGAGGATGTCAGTCCCTGACATACATCCTTAAGCACTGCAGTGGGAGGCCGGGAGATCTGCAGTGTGTGTGGCCTATTTTCAGATGGAGGCCTGGGACTGTAGTCCCATTAGCCCCATTAGCCCCATTGTTAATCTGGCCCTTTGGGTGTGTAATGCGGCATCATACATAGATGTTAAGGTTAGCGTTAAAGGGGAAGGTTAGGGTTAGGCTTTTGGGGCATGGAGGGTTAGGGTTAGGCTGCAGGTTATAGAGGGTTAGGGTTAGCGTTGAACGGGAAGGTTAGGGTTAGGCTGTGGGATATGGAGGGTTAGGGTTAGGCGTTTGGGCATGGAGGGTTAGGGTTAGGCTGCGGGGTATGGAGGGTTAGGGTTAGGCTGTGGGACATGAAGGGTTAGGGTTAGGCGTTGGGGCATGGAGGGTTAGGGTTAGGCTGTGGGACTTGGAGGGTTAGGGTTAAGCTGTGGGACATGGAGGGTTAGGCTGTGGGACATGGAGAGTTAGGGTTAGTTTTTGGGGTATAGAGAGTTAGGTTTAGGCTGCAGGTTATAGAGGGTTAGGGTTAGCGTTGAAGGGGAAGGTTAGGGTTAGGCTTTGGGGCATGGAGGGTTAGGGTTAGGCTGTGAGGTATAGGTTAGCTTTAGGCTGCAGGTTATAGAAGGTTAGGGTTAGCGTTGAAGGGAAGGTTAGGGTTACGCTGCAAGACATGGAAGGTTAGGGTTAGAGTTGGGAAAGTGGAAGGTTAGGGTTAGGACTGAAGGGAAGGTTAGGGTTACGCTGCAAGACATGGAAGGTTAGGGTTAGAGCTGGGAAAGTGGAAGGTTAGGGTTAGGACTGAAGGGAAGGTTAGGGTTAAGTTGCAGGGCATAGAGGGTTAGTGCTAGGGAAGGGTTAAGAGTAGGGTTAATGGAAGGTTTACCTTTTCACATTAGAAATCATTGCTGCACCACATTCGAAACTGGAGACTTTTATACAGCCGTATTATGGTCCATCGCACCACAAACCACATCCTCACAAATATTAGAGGACATAAATAAGGGGCAGGATTTAATTCTCAACGTTCATTGTATTTCTTAATGTAAATGCAACATCATCGCTTCATAAGATATTGTGTCTGTTAGCTGTGTACAGTTCCTTTAGACACCATAGGGTTAGATCATGTACACTCAGCACTGAAAGCGATTCAGGGTCCATTACGTGTAATTGAATACCTCCCCTAAGTGTTTAACTAGTGATGGATTCATCATCTTTCCTGTATTCTATGTTTCATGTTCCTCTCGATGTCACACAATTGCATTCAATAAAATTGGACATCAAGCTCTAAACCAAGGTCGGCCAGAGGTTATATAGAGAAGCGCAGTCTTTGAAAGCTTTGGTAAATCACCTTGAAGTCTGGATGTCTTGTTTTATACCATTAAAGGAGATGAGACTATTTGTCTTTCATGGTCCTCGAGATCCAATATGATTCATTCCCAGGGATCATTTTACACTTTTACACATTTCCGAAGGCAAGAAGGCTTAAAGAACGAATCTATTTTGTAGAATGAATTCTCTGAATGAAGCTGCTAGTGTTACGTAAACTATGGAAAAGAGGAAACTGGGAGAGGAAATGTATTGGACTCAACTTACAAGCAGGCAAGAAGTCCGGATCTGTCAGTTCAGATACATGAAATGTCATTTATGAACTGTAAACGTTGCTTTCGTACGGTAGATGAGAGGCATCCCATGTAGTCTGAAGTTTAAGTCAGGAGAATGCAGACTATCCATTCCTTTGGGACTTCCCTTGTCTCTTTGAGGCCTATTTAGCGAACAGGTTTTTAAGTAAAAAGATAGAAAATAACAGGAGGAAAAGAGTCCTGGGGCCAGATTTACTAAGCTGCGGGTTTGGAAAAGTGGAGATGTTGCCCATAGCAACCAATCATATTCTAGCTGATATTTTCTAATTTTTAATAGGAAAGTAAGAGCTAGAATCTAATTGGTTGATGTGGGCAGCATTTCCACTTTTCCAAACCTGCAATATTACTAAATAGTGTCCCATTGGGACTTCACCAGTAAATGGAAGACTGAATATTGATTCAATACAAAAAAAATATCTTCCATTAAAATGGGAATTATTACATTTCAAGGGTAAGAAAACACGTCCATTTCCGGAAGTATGCTATATTATTAGGGCTATATTCACTAAAGTGCAGAAAAGGGAATGTGGAGATGTTGCCTATAGTAACCACTTACATTCTAAATCTCAGTTTCCTTTTACATACAGTATCTAATAGGAAAGTGAGAGCTAGAATCTTATTAAATATGATACAATTTAATCCGCTTCTGAGCTTCCAACTGTCACTCACCTGGTTTAAATGAATTAACTGATATTTAAAAAACTATTTGCCTCTTCCACAAAGGTGGTTACCATAGTAACTGACAGTTGGAAACTGAGGAGTAGAGTATTTTTTACCTAATGGAATGGATCATGTTGGAGGGCATGCATACTAGAGGATGTCATCTAGAATCTGATTGGTTGCTACTGGCCACATCTCCAATTTTCCTTTTCTGCAGTTTAGTAAATCATCCCTTAAGTGATTGATATTAAAAAGTCATATATTAAATCACAGCTTATCACATATTTAAATAAACAATATTATCAGTAAATGTGCTTGATGCTGTAGCTTTATCTATATAAAACAATAGCAATAACAAACAATAAAATAAACCTTCACAATGCTCACATGATACAGTATAACATTGGTCACTGGAATGTAACTCACACAAGTATAAATGAGCAGATTTGTCCAGATGCAATTAGCTGAGTATAGAATGAAGCATTTGTATCGTAAGACAGACAAAACCACAAATTAGGAACTACTGAACATGTCTTAAATAGTAGAGGCCAATGGACGACTGCACTTAATCACCACGATGGGTCCCAAGACGACAGTAAAAGCAGCAGAATTATGGTAGATGGGAGTGTGCTTTAGCGGTGGAATCCCATTATTGATATTATCGACGTCTGAAACGTATATGCAGTACGTCCTGTGGTGTTAATCCGGCCCTGTCTGCCGCATTTTGTACGGAGCTCAAAACCAAATGCCTGTGATTAGTTAGTGGCGGTATTTAAACTTCCTTCTAGAATAATTCAATGATTAATTGGGAACATCTGGTAGGGTGTCGTTTTAAGTTGGGTATACACTGAAGTTTTTAGTGACAAAGGGCCTGATCCAGACCTACGCCGATGCGCTGTGCTTACTAAAGCACAGTGTATCGGCGTTCACTTACCCCGACACTCCCCCTGTGCGGGCGTATGGCCCCTTCCTTACGCCGGCTGAAGGCTACCCTAACTCGCACAGGAGCATATGGCCGCCTAGCCCGCCTTCCCACCCTCATTAAACTACCTCCCCCCGCCCACCTACACTAGCCTGAACGTAGGGACGCTGGGGGACGTCCCCTCCAGCGCCCCTACTGCGCTACTACGGACGCCCGATCCACGATCGGGCATTGCCGTAGCGACGTCGGGAAACATCTGCCCGGCGCATGTGCAGATCGGCTTTTCGTCCGATCTTACGCTTACGCCCTAGCGACGGCGGGCGTAGGTCTGGATCAGGCCCAATGGGCCTGATCCAGACCTACAATCAACAAACGCTCATGTGCGTAGCGTATTTACGCCGGCGTACCTCCGATACCTCCCCTCGGCACTCCCCTTGGTTGTACTTAGTTTTGCCTTCTTACGCCCAGGAAACCCAACCCTAACTTTTCTGATCGTCACCGCGGGCGTCCGTAAGCTCATTGCGTAGTTACGACGCTTAGCACGCCCATACTGTATGATTTAAATGCCTCACCCCGCCCTCGAAGCTTATTTACGAATTGCGTATGGCAGACACGGCCCCCCCGACCGTAGTTACGAAGGTGTTACGATCAAGGCACATACGATTTTTACGCTTACGCCCGTCATAAAAATTCTCCCGAACGTAGGTCTGGATCAGGCCCAATGGACCGTAGTCACAGTTAGGTGTGGACAGATCTAACTCACCCGTCCTGCCCCCCTTTTTAGGTACCTTATGGCACTTATGATTGACATAGGGCTACCTTAACAATCCGTGCAATGTCCGCACAGACATTGCCTTTCTCTGCCTCCCCCCC
>WWET01000592.1:469351-483015 GCA_011038615.1 Limnodynastes dumerilii
TATATAGTAATTCATATTTAATATATAACTTAAACATTCTTTTAAATAAAGGATCCAAAGTTCAAATTTGTCCCCAAATTCAGTGGTTTTCAGTACATTATCTCTTTAACACATTTAATGTGTGTATACAGCGCACGTATAATGAGATACATTAAAAATGAAAAATAAAATCCATTTTTCGCCTTCTGTAAAGAATTTATATTTTGTTTCCCAATCTCAGCACCTTTATCATTAGAGTCAGCACATTTCCTGAATGTATATATTGAATAAAACATTATTTATTATTCAAACGTCAAGTGATAAAAAAACAATTGACTCCAGAGACATTTACAAAATACAATGCAAACCTTTTTTCAGAATATAATTAAATGTGAATTCAGTATACAGGGATATATGTCATCCCTCCCCCATTCAGTAGGAGTGAAAACAATTATCTTGCTTTAATTGTTTACTTCCACTTTTTTGCTTTATATTTAATTTATATTGTTTTACTCCCAATACAGACATTTGTATTATTTTTTAATTAGCTATAAATTACAGCGACAGCGCGTGTTATGAAAAGCAAAACACTTGCAAATTGAAAAGGCCGCTTTACTGGCTCTCTAAAGTTTTAATGAATTTGCAAAGGAGAAAATGACAAGAGTGTTATTTATTTCATGTACTACATCAGTATTTATTTTTTATAAAGCTTTTAGAAGGGCTTGGAATTATGCTGATAACTTTAAACTTTCAGCCATTTTTTATACTTGCCTATACTATGCCTATAAATTGTACATTTACTCATCCAGGGGTAGATCGAGAACTAAGTATGCTAGCGTTTTTACACTAGCCGCTGACAGAAAAACGCGGTTTTGTATGTACTGTGCATGTTATGCCACGTAAATCTGAGCGTCCGTACCAGCCACGTATCAACAGTGTAACTACGTACCATGGGGCGTGCCAATCATACGACACCCGTAATTACGCTTCGGAGGCGGGGTGAGGCATTTAAATCATACAGTCTGGACGTACTTAGTCATGTACGCACGTGTAGCCTGTACATGCGTCATTACTTAAGCAGCGTAAAGTTAAGGTAGGGTTCAGAAAACGTACATATGAGCGAGGGAAGCGCCTAGTAAATACGCTACGTCTTAAAACGTAATGGAAACGTAGCTCTGGATCTGACCCCCAGTCTGTTTGCTACGACACCGTCCGGTTTTATCATGGGATATAATAGTTCTGCCACACTGCTATTAAACTGCCAACGGCTGACTTGCCATTCCCAACATGCACCATACCCAAATAAAGCCAAATGGGTCAGATCCAGAACGAAGTCCGACAGGGGACTTACACAAGTCATTTGCGTAAGTACCCTGTTTCGGGAACATCTGCGCATGCACGCGCCAGATGTTCCGACTGCGTAAGTACTAAAATACGCAACGAAGAACCGTATTCACACTTAAGTATGTTTTAAGTTCTTAATTATACGCAAAAAGTAGCAAGACGACTCTCCTGGTACGCCTTCAGTTTTTCAGCTTCTTAACCCACTTACGAATGACATAGGGCTACCTTATCTTTAAGATAAGTTGTGCGCATATGGCTAATTAAGAAGGTTTTTTCCTAACCGCGCCCAGAGATCCTCATTTAAATAGCTCTCTCCACCCAATCTTCTTATCTTCCTTCTTAAATTTTCTCAGCATTCCCCTTTCTTTTTAAGAAATTCCTTGAGGAGATCGGTTCATAATGATGATTTAGAGCCGTCCCGTTCTAAAGTCCTACAAAAATGGCGTATATAAAGTTACAAAAAACAGCATTTTCTTAATTGTGAATCAAATCTGAAGTTCCGTACATCAGTAATTACGCTGAAGGGACTGACCCTTCAGTTATGATGGCCGTATCCCTGCATTATCTGTGCTCTCCCCACTATGGATCTATGGATCCCCGCACTCACGTAAATCGTGCGTGGGTCAGGACCTGGCTCAATGTTTTTTGGCTTTATAAAGGGGGCATAGATTTATTGATTTAAAATTGATGCAGACTATGGCTTTGGCAATAGAACCAAAGGTGGCACTGATAAGAGATGGGGAGTCATCCAAGTGAAAAGGTAAACCGCAAAGAGGTCGGGCACCCCCTGACCTTGACACTCTGGAAGGTAATGATAAACGCGCGCCTCGTTATAACCAAGGAGGCATATCGGGAACCTTCCACCAGGCATCACTTCCTACTTCAGCTCTTAGGGTGAGTCTCCCCTGTGCTATAGCTTATCACTCTACCTAGTGCCAGATATTTTGCTGACAACCTCACCACTATGGCAAACCTATGCCCCACCCGAAAATAAAATGACGTTTTTAAAACAGTTTTTTATTCTTATTCAAGTTCAGCGTTACAACAAATAATACATTGTTCAAAGTACATAGTATCATATGCAAAAAGTTTCATACATTGTACAGCAACATATAATAAACTTTTACATCAATCAATTATAAAATGACATGTTGATAACTACAACTAAAAGGACGGAGGGAAAGGTTCCTGGCAAATAGACTGTACTCCATGTGACCTGCCCTAAACTCCTCCCCTTCACCCTGGCAATACTCCCCTTGATTGGCCTAATGGTTTGACCCTTGTTTGCCTGTTGGTAATAGCAGCAGCTGGGTGTTTATCACCATTCATGCCTATCTGACATTCGCTTTCCTAACCAGTAGCTAACCTACCTTCTATGTGTAAAATAAAATGCAGAAATGTTAGTTACACACAATTGCAAACATAGATAAACCACCATCCATTCTCAGGGTTTTTCAGCTGAGTGCTCCTAAAACTAACAGTGAGATTTCTTACATTGGGTCATATATCCTGTGTTTTTACATTGAGAGCTAACTCACCAAGAAGCACCCCCTAAAGTCTCCAAAGCAGCTTCTGTGTCCAACACCTCCTGTCAGCTGCTGATCCCAGATTTACTTTCAAACATCGAATCCAGACCACCGCTGCTGCTGAGGTCAGAAGCCTGGATCCTCAAAGATGCACACAGACAAGAGGAGAATTTACACCAGCTGACCCCTACCTTAACTTCTCCGCAAGGCCCCCATTTTACGTGGCCAGCCCTTACTGTGTTATCAGCATGCCTGCCCCCTCCCACAGAGCCGAAGTGCTTACAGCTCCTGCTCTGCCCCGCCCCGCAGATGGATATTTAACCAGGATGGAATTCTGAATCCAGGGAATGTGCTGCTTAATGAAGCCTGGATCCAGCCTGGAGTTACACATAATGATGCTTGCTCAAATCACGGTAAGGGGCAGGGTCTTGGGATCGGAACTGCATGCAAGCGATGGAATGGGTCTGTCATGCATCCGTACAGAAGACGGATATCTGATAATGCATATATCAGCGCTCTGACTGCAGTCCGTAAGCCCAGATGGGTCAGGGACTAATGGCATTTTTTTCAAAATATATATATAATATATACCAGAAGAAGACAAGGACCGGATTCACGCCTAAGAGTCCGCCTTAGATGCGGACAGAACCGCATCTAACTCACCTGTCCTGCCCCTAACCCATCCCCCCATTTTAAGTACCTTTATGACACTAAAGAGTTCCTTAGGGCCACCATAACTTACCCTGCCTAGTTTCCATCTTAAGAAGGAAACTACGCACGGACATTGCCTCTCCCGCCCTCCCCCATGCACTCCCCGGCTAATCTAAATCCTTCCCCCCTCCCACTTCTAACTTACCACTCCCCGAGACGGCATAAGCACGCCTCTTTCTACCTAAACTACTCCGTGCCGTCTTTAAAGACAGCACAGAGGCAATCTACGCACCTGAACTGGTACATAGATTGCGTAAATTACCTACTACACATGCATAGTAGGTCATTTCGTAAATCTACGCACCTAAGAAGATTGCGGTCCAATATTATTTAGAGAATTTGGGGAATTCAAACACTGAACGGAATGAATTTCCTGCAATATCAATGCAATCATTTCTTCCTTGTCACCATCCATAAGGCACAAACCTTCTCTTCTATCTATCCCCTCGCCATACAGGTGTGCAGCACAGGGATCATATTAATGCACTCTGCAGAGGCACAGTCTGAGCAGGAACATTACACAGACTTTAGCTAGAGAGCGTTATGGCCAGTGCACAAGCTGAAAATGAAGATCCTGCTAAAGAAATTTCCATCTCTATGAGCTACCGACAGCTGTGTCATGACGCGTTCCAGACTGATGTAACGGCACCTAAAGACAGTAACACATTCTATTTTTTTACTTATACTTATGGGCTCTAAATGTGGCTATAGCCAAGTGGGGGTCAAGGCAGTTTTCAAATTCTTGGATTAATGGTTTATTGTCCGACACCTGTTTAATCGTTGACAGACTGGTGGCTCTAGACACACTGGACCAGATCCAGAACTTCCTGTGTGTTTCGTATGCATAGAGGTCTGATAGTCCACAGGTAAGAGGGTAGTGGACTCCCGTGTCAATCCTCTGCGTGTGTGTCAGGGGATCCGCAGTGTAACATCTTGCGCAGGTGTTACAGTTAGGCTTACTTAGGCAAGATGCTTGAGTAACGTAAGTCAGGCCTTGATACGGTCCATTGATTCTGGCAGTGTCTTGTGTGACGTCACATACACAACTAGAGGAGCTACGGATGTCCGCCACATGTTGGCCATACTGCCAATTTGTTATGGGGGACGGTGGCACCATAACATACCCTTGCTTTGGGCACCATTTATTTTATTTATTTATTAACAGATTATTATATAGCGCTATCAGGTTATGCAGCGCTTTACAGGGATTGATGTGAATGTGAAATATTCTATATATTTCACATTCACATCATTCCCTGTCTCATTGGAACATATTAAGGTCCCTAACACATACACACACTCACACACACACACACATACACACACTCACAAAGACTGGTTCATTTATTCAGCAGCCAGTTAACCTAACAGGCAGTTTTTGGAGTGTGGGTGGAAACTGGAGTACCTAAAGATAACCCACGCAGAGACGGGGAGAACATACAAACTCCACATAGATAAGGCCTAGTCCGGGAAACGAAATCAAGGCCCTTGCGCTGTGAAAAAAGTGCTACTCACTGAGCCACCGTGCTGTCCCAATGGCAACTAGCTACAGTTCTGGCAGAAAGTCAGTGGACAGTTCTAGCAAGGATTGCATTGAAAGCCTGATCTATGTAGGTCACACACGGGTGCGGAAGAACATCTGCCAATAGCAGCACCTCTGGTGGAATTGTGGTACTGCATGTAGACAGATCATCTTTTTCAATAGGATATATAGGATTTACCTAAGATGAATAATTTATGTGAACAAAAAATCATTGAAAGGTCTAGAGCCAAAGAATGTGGTGTAAAACAGTAACGGTGCCCCGTCCCAAATGTTTCTTAAGAGCTATACTCTTCTATATTTATCTGATAACCTACAGGTAGCTTATCAGCAAGGAGAGACTCAGCATAAAGAAAATTGAACTGGATCCAATTTGCCAAACCAGTTCAAATAGTGACACAGATCAAGGTGTGGATCCAGATCTCTGCCTATACTGTAACTTGTAATACTAAAACCCCTCTCATTTGCAAGCACAACCCGCCCCCCTGATCAAAGCTGCTGGAAGTGTAACATTGTAAGTCAGGATCAATCAGCTTTGAATTTCTTACAAGGATTCTGGAAAACTGATCTACAAACAGGACAGATCATTGTATCAATGAAGCAACAACGTAATTGCCGTCTGTTTTCATCAGTTTCTGGTGGTGACAGGTTTTTCATCCAAACCCTAACCATTTCCTTCCTGCAACCTAACCTTAACCCTTCCCTAACCCTAACTTTAACCATCTCTATCCCTCAATCTAACCTTAACCCTTCTGTAACCATCTCTATCCCTCAATCTAACCTTAACCCTCCCCTAACCCTAACTTTAACCATCTCTATCCCTCAATCTAACCTTAACCCTCCCCTAACCCTTACTTTAACCATCTCTATCCCTCAATCTAACCTTATGCCTCCCCTAACTCTAACTTCAACCATCTCTATCCCTCAATCTAACCTTAACCCTCCCCTAACTCTAACTTTAACCATCTCTATCCTTCAAACTAACCTTAACCCCACCCTAACCCTATCTTTAACCATCTCTATCCTGCAACATACCCTTAACTCTCTCCTAACCCTAAACATCCTTGTCCTGTAGCCTAACCTTTATCCTCCCTCCCTAACCAGCCTAACTCTAACCAGGAACGGGTACCTGGTCGAAACAAGAACATCTGACAATGTTCCCATTCCAATATACAAATATTCTCTATTATAAAGGTGCATTGATAAAGCTGTGGTTAAGGTGTCAGCTGTATCAGTGTCATAAATGGGTTTGTCACAGTGGCCACTACACCCCCAAACATCATATTTAGCTCACTGCTAATTGTTAACTGTAATATTTAACCAATTCATGCACAAACAATTAGTATTAACTGTCTTGTTTAAAGTAGTTCAGTAATAATAATTAATATGTAATATGCTTTAAAAGGTCAGTTGTGTCATTGCATTGCTGGGAACACAAATCATTAGGAACAAAATAACCTTCTGTTCTCCTACATATTCCGCTTACAAATGTTCTTCTTTGTTCAGGGAACTTTCTTAGTTCCTTAGAACATTAAATGGTTTTCTGTTATCTGAACAACTGTCCTCCAGCATCAATCCCACTGAGGCATATCCCTTGTTCTTTTAATCTTGTAGGTCATAATACATAATGGAAGGGTGACACTTGTTATGCTTGATAGACAGTACATAAACCAATTACAGCTGAAGAACTATGATATTACCCATCAAAGTGGTATATTTCTTACATGACAGCCGTCCAAATTCGCCCATAGCTCACTCTATACAGTAAATCTAGATAGAGAGATTTATTTTGTTGTGAATCTTTCATAAAATGCAATTTACACCAGAACAGGGCTGGCAGGTTTAAGTCCAGGGGGGCAACCAAGTAAACAATATAAAAACTAGTGGCTCACTGACACAGTTCAAAGTGCTCCCATAATGCCCTTGGTAGCATGGTGGCTCAGTGAGTAGCATTTGTGCCTCACAGGAATTGTGCGTCATGTGTTGATCCTAGAAAATTGGCCTTAACTGTGTGGAGTTTGTATGTTCTTTCAGTGTCTGTGTGGGTATCCTCCAGGTACTCCGGTTTCCTCCCATACCTCAAAAACATGCTGGTATCCTATAGGATGGTGGTACGAATAAAGCCCCAATTATCGCTCTAATCTTAAATCTTTTGCATGCAGGGAAAAAAAATTACTTTTGCATACAGAACTCAAATATTGCATAGCTTTAAGTTTAATTTTATAAAAATAGAGGGCAGCTTAAGAAATTTCACTTCTCAATTATAATTTTTCTTTCACAATTTAAACTTGCCTCCCCCTTGCAGTTCGACATGGTATTGCTCAGGTCTACACTTGCACCTAAAAAAATGTGCAAGCCCAACTCTGAATCAGGTTCTGTGTCTGTGTGGGTTTTCTCTCGGTGCTCTGATTTCATCCCAAACTCCAAAAACATGCTAGTAGGTTAATTGTCTGCTGCATAAATTAGCCTGTGTGTGTGTGTGTGTGGATTGTAGGGAGCGTGGAACTCCCCGCTACAGGAGCGTAACTATGGACCCCCGCACGCATGTAAAGTGTGGGGGGGTCTGTGTCTACCCCAATGTTGTTAACCATTAATAATAATAAAAAAAATATGGGACCCTCTTAGGAAGTAAAAGACTCCCTGTCTCCAGACAGGCTATCCTCAGGGGCAATGAAAGGATTTTAAATGGGGGGGTTCCATATTATTTCAATAAATAAAAAAAAAATAGACTTCCATAGACTACTACTCCCCGATAATATTCACGCCTATAGTTACGCCCTTGCTCAGGCCTATCAAACATCTTCAACAGAGCGTACTCATAACAAGATTCACAGTCAAACACAAACTAGGTGTACACTTTGCGCTTGCAGGCCGCACTGGCCACTAGGCTAAGCTGCACAGGCTTTCTAAAAAGAGGCAAATTCTGGCAATATGGCCGCAATGGCGTCCGCTTTAAACCGGAAAATTAAACTAAAACTCTCAAAACTCTGATTCAAGCCCTTAATTTGGAATTTATAAATAAACATCGCAACTGACACAACGCCAAGACATGACCTAGAGAGGACAGTGAAATGATGTAATACTGGTAGCACTATATCACATGACTTCTATAACATTGTTTGTGATTGATGACTTCTCGCTAGTATGGAAGCAATTCAGTTTGTCTCTGAGAAATATAAAAAATTGCTCTGATCTTTTATGATAAGAAACTAACTTTGTTACCATCACGTTTATTGTTTTTTTTCATTCCGATGATTGTGTTATTCCCCGATGGAAGCCCTGAAGCATCCAATATTATCCTTTTCCATTCCTCATCTGGTATCTAGGGACAGAAGATGGAAGCGACACAATATTTAGTTTCAGAAACACTTGTTGCTTATGGGAGAGATTACAAAGTATTTAATGCAAGTTACAATGTTTTATATTGATCGTTTTTGGAGATTTTCTACTATTTCACATTAGCTATACATTTATTTAGTGAGCTGCATCTAGAATTTACTTTATTTTATTTTTTATTTATTTTTTACTTTTAAAGGGTCCATAGTTAAGCAGCCCAGCGGGGAAGGCACGCCCCCACACATAAATTACGTGTCCAGATTGCTACCTTAACATTTACGACTAGTCGTAACAGGGCTTCCCGCGACCCCCCATTTCCATGGCTATCCTCACCTCTATGGCGGGTATACAGCTATCATAAATGAAGGGTCAGTCCCTTCTGCGTAAGTACTTACACTGTTGGAACATCTGGCACGTGCGGCGCACATGTTCCTATGCAGGGGACTGGGGGGGAATGATAGCTAGAATTTGATAGGTTGCTATTGGCAACAGCACTACTTTTTAGCTTTAAAGGCTCAAATAAATTCAGATTCAGGTGCCTGTTGTTTTGGCCTCTTAACAAAGTAAAGATTCATTACCACATCTTAGATAATGGTAAGTAGTTTGATCCAATAATTTTAAACCCTTTTTTTTTTATTGCCAGAGAGATTTCTGGCAGGGAATAGGCAATGGATTACAGCCAATGTTAAGTGTAGGATTATAATGTGGATAGATTATTCTACCAACCCAGTTCAATACTTTAAGGGCCAGCAGGTGTCTAATGCAATGCTCTGGCAAATCAGCTAAATTGATCAGCCCAATGTTGAAATCTGGAAAATATTCTGTGAATAATTCAGGTAAGATTAGGTGGATAGAAACAGCTGTTGGTGTCTCAGTAATTCACTGTCCTCACAATAAATTCTGCAATTATATAGTCACTGACTATATATCAAACAATAAATAAGGATACTGCCATTATTGTTGAGTGCTAGACACACCCATGGGTGGAGCTGGCAGGGCAAGACACACCCATGGGTGGAGCTATTCACAGCCCACACCCCTTTGTCAGTACAGGATACACCCCTTTTGTGTAGTGCCTTGATGGTATATCACAATCTCCCTAATATTCCTTTACAAAAGTTGGCAACCATGGCCACATCCGGATCTCCTTGTTTCAAATACAAATACAGGGTGGAATGCTAAAGCAAGGTTTAAACAGAGGTCACCTCTGTAAAACAAAATCTGTTTGTATTAAACTTTGCATCCCATTTGTAAATGTATAAACTTAATAAGAAAAGATCAATGAAAGAAAGATCAGTGAGCTAGTAATATCTGGGGCATAATATGGTTATTATTCTCCCTCAGTAGCAGCTAAAGGGAGATGGCCGGGAAATATTTTTATGTACTTAAAAATAAACCAGTAAAACTTAATAAAATTATTTTAAATGTAAATACAATACAAGCAATGACTGTGGTTGTTTAATCCTCTTTGTAGCCTTTACTATATTTATAATTGTATCCATTAACCTATAAATATATGACAGCATTTTGGAAATGCAACAATTTTATGACCAACTTTTATTGTCTTCTCATAGGATGCATCATACAGCTGGGCTCAGATAAAGCTTTTCGGCCATGATGTTTATTTGGAGAAGCTAGATTGCAGCCCATTAGCAAATCATTAAAACAGTGGGGGTTTTTTTTTACCATTTAGCAGCTGCTGGCTTCCTGCAGAGATTAGACATCTGACATCACCCATTTAATTCACAGGATGAGTAATAGACTCTTTTTGTAGAATATTGAATGGGTGACGTCAGCTCCATTGTCTGATCTCTGCAGTGATCTGGTAGCTGTTCAGTGGTAAGTAAACAAAGTTTTAATGGTTACTGAAGCCCTTTTCAACTTTACCCAGCAGTTTCCAACTATGTATGGCAGACATTTCCCTGTTTTGAGAAATATTTAACTGAGCACAACTGAATATGAATAAAATCAGTTTTATATAAATTGTCATTCCTTCCTCTCTGAAAATGTGCAGTTAAGTATGAATACAGACAGTGGTCCTAATCCAGACAGGAATGCAAAAAATGGGTGCTTCCTGAGTTTTGTAAAACTCCAAGCAAATAGGGAAATGGAGGGTTAAGAATTTAACATGAGCTTATTTAAACTCCCTGTGTGTGGAAGGATGCCCAGTGACACCACTTACCTTCACCCCCCTGGATTGGCTGAGCAGCAAGTGCTGGATTTTAGCCAGCCTCAGTTCCCTGTCGTGGTTGGTATTCAGCTTCCTGCTAGTTTGTTGACATCATGGAAAGCAAGTTTGCTTATTATGGTAACGTTGGCACAGGTGATAGTAAGCCAAGGTGCGTACTAAGTGCCCCTCATTGAGTCATCTAGGGGCTCGCCCCGTGCGATAGCATAACTCGCCCTCCCCTGTAAATGGCCCTGCCTATGACTGGTACAAATATTCAACCATTGAATTTATAATTTATTTATAAAACAGGTTTACATAGCGCTATTAGGTTATGTAGTGCTTTACAGAGAATGTTTCACATTCACATCAGTTCCTGCCCCATTGGAGCTACATACTAAGGTCCCTAACACATATACATAGACATAAGGGTTAATTTATTCAGCAGCTAATTAACCTACCAGCATGTTGTTGAGGTGTGGGAGGAGAGCGGAGCACCCGGAGGAAACCCACACTGACACAGGGAGAACATACAAACTCCACACAGATAAGACCTAGTCCAGAAATTGAACGCATGACCTGAGAGACACAAATGCTCTCTGAACCACTGTTTGCATACTTATGTCTGTATTCAGATCTAGATTAAGCTCACTTGCAGGAAAGCCTTCTGTACATTAACGACAATCAACCAACCCTTACCTCCCGAGGAATGCCCCCTCAAAGGCAAATGGTTTAGGTTTGATCTCTGCATAATAGATCTAGTTTTGGAAGGACAGTTAATTGTTTCAGGACTTTTGGATAATTTAAAATACCTGAAAATTCCCTTAAATAAAGACAGCAGTCATGAGCTCAACAATAGAACACTAGATTAGTTCTCTAAATAATGAATACATTTTGCATTGACATAGGGCCAGATCCTGAGCTAAGTACGCTATTTACGCTAGCCGATGACGTCAAATCGAGTATTTGTATTTACTGCATATGCCCGCAGCAGGCTGTTATGCCATGTAACTCCTAACATAGGTACCATCAGCGGGGGCGGGGGCATCAATACGACACCTGTAATTACGCTTTTGAGGCGGAGGGAGGCATTTAAATTGGACAGGATGGGCTGGGTTAGGCCGTCACGTACGTAATGGATTTAGTAGTTGCGCTATTGAAAGTTTAAGGTAGGGTTTGGGCAGCGTAAAATGGCAAAAGTACATACAAGCATGGGGGGTGCCTAAGGGAGTGCATGGAAATTACACTAGCGTAAATACACTACACGTTCTAACGTAACAACCACTGGATCTACCCCATAAAGAATATCATCTGATATGAGGTTGTTGTATAAAACAGATAGAGAAAATATGAAGAAAACATGTTGTTGGCTTTGTATTTTCTCTTTCAGAAGTACTGATATACAACATGACAGTATCAGGGACACTGAAGAAGAGAGGGGGTATGTTGCTTATGAAGATGGCAGTTGTAGTTTTACTCTATGGTACTTATCTGTCCTGGTGATCAGCGACGGTTCACATCTTCAGGAAGGAAAGGAACTCCATCGATTGCCGGTAATTATTGGTAAATCCACAAGCTCCAGAGCCCAGGAATGTTGCCATCATGAATGATATGTAGGTTTGTTTAATTTTTAGCAATTGGAGTGTTCATTTTATTTTTGGATGTGGAATATGACCTTGATGAGGGTGAGGTTGACAGTTAGCACCACACGTCTGACGGATTTAAGTAGCTGACAGAATTATTGGAACTACTGTATTACAACTATTGAACAGAATTTTGTAATGTCGACACATAATGTGGTGACTGCCATTTACCCCAACTCCATCCTCAACCCATAACCCTAAATTGTGATAGTTAGTTAACCTTCTGTCTGAATCACAGTAGCAGAAGGATTGTGAAGCCAATCCGAACCACGGAGATACGGAAACCAGAGGATCGAGGTAGGTGTCAACCAAAAGTGTGTCAACCTTATGTGGAGTACAAAGTCGACCATATAGCCATTGACGGCGGTTACACTCTCCAGTTAGAAAATGGCATTTCTGAAAAAGGATCATCCGAAAGTTCCTATTCAGATGTCCCTTTTTCGAATACTTACCCATTAAGACTTTTTTAATGAATGCGTGAGTATGCCGTTTCGGACCGGAGCCCCACACCCGTTGATGGGATACCCTTGCCAACATAATGGGTGCCTATTTAGTACATTCCCTAACCCTAACCACCCTCATCCAACAACCCAACCTTAACCATCCCTCTCTGCAGCCTAACCTTAACTATCCCCTCTCCGCATTCTAACCTTAACCGTCCCTTAACCATAACCCTAACCATCCCCACCCCACACTCTAACCTAACTTTAACCATCCCCACCCAGCAGCCTAATCTTAACCATTGGGAACAGGTGCCTTGTCAAAAGGAACATTCGACATTGTATCCATTATGAAATAAAACTATTCTTTATTTGAAAGGTTTTGGCACCGATACAGCTGCGATTAGGACCCCATCAAAAATTTGATCAGAGTAATCTGGACCGTCACTGCGCACTGGGCCCTTGATGGCTACCTAGGTTGTCTAATGGATCCCGTTATCCAGATCCAGAGCTACGTTTCCATTACGTTTCAAGATGTAGCGTATTTACTATGCGCTCCCCTAGACACTCCCCTCGCTTGTACGTACTTTGGTCGTTTTACGATAGCCGAATCCTACCTTAACTTTACGCTGCATAAGTATTGCCAAAACATAAAAAATAAAAATAGAAGGGACGCTTAATAGTGTAATTAGTTTCTTTAATTAATATTTTATTCCAGGAAAATAGATACCATGGGCCTGATCCAGACCTACGCTCGCAAGCGATTGTACGCTGGTCGTAAGCGTAAATTCGGCAGAAAAAATGCACTGCGCATGTGCAGAGTGACAACTTCCGGTCGTTCCAAAGACCTTTTCGTAGCAGCGATTCAGGCATCCGTATTCTTTGCGTTTTTTCTGACGACGGGGCGTGTTTATATTACAAAGTTAGTACGGACGCTGGAGTTAGGGAATGTAGGGGGGGGGGGCCCTTTAAATTTCA
>WWET01000592.1:532425-542448 GCA_011038615.1 Limnodynastes dumerilii
ATACACATACATAAATATATATATATTGAGATTTTATATAAGATTTTAGCTAATATTTTTCTAGTACAGCCAAGAAAGTGAATGAAAGCTTTAAAACTTCATAAAATTGACACTGTTTATGTTGTTTCGATTTGTTTTGATTGTTCTCCGGAATGAAAATCATATTTCCGAAATACAGACAGCTCAGGGAGTTAGTTTCCAAGGGGGTTAGGCTTGGGCAGTGAGGAAGAGAGTCTTAAGGTCAGACTACAGGGAAGGGAGTCTTAAACCCCTTCTGTGATTCTGGAAATATAGTTTCATTAAAAGGTGAGGAAAATGTGAGATTGAATTTCAGCCCATCACCACCAAATACCTGGGTTTTTGGCCAAAAACCCAGGTCTCTGCAAAAACCCGGGTATTTGGTGGTGATGTGAAACAGCTCCTTTACATTGCTATAGCAACAGTAAACAAATCTATTTTTACTGACGGATCACAAGAAAAAAAATGGAAAGTAGAACCACAAGCGCCAGCATGCCCAGTCATCAAACAGTGCAACAAACAACAAAGTAATGCTCCTAAAATAATACCCCTAATATAAAAAAAATTACATTTAATACCCCAAATATTAAAAAAAAATAATTACATTGAATACACCTAATAATAAAAAAATACTTACATTTAATATCCCAAATATTAAAAAAATTATTACATTGAATACCCGTAATATAAAATCCTTTTTCTCTTGCTTTTTCTAATATATTTGCTTTCTGTTCAGAGAATGGTTCCAGGTTCTACATCAACAGTAAACTATGCCGATCCAACGCTTATGCCTCTAGCGAATGAGGAATCTATACCAAGGCAAAGAATTATAAATTCCCAATTTAAATGTTATGAGAAAATGAAAAAGGATCCACCATATTCCAAGCCAGGTAAAGAAATATTTTTATTTTTCTGATTGTAGTTTGTTGCATAAGGAGCTATAAGAAACAACAATAATACATGTTCTCAATCTGGGTAAAACAAGCAAATAACCACTGGTGAGTTATGGGCAGTGTTATTTTTGCAAAAGCAATATGTTCTGAAACAATGGGCTGGATCCAGACTTAAGAAGGAGCTTGAAATTAGGAGAGGAAAGTTACTCCTGAAATCAACATGGTTTCGTCCGGAAGTAACTTTCCTCTCTTAATTTCAAGCTCCTTCTTACGTCTGGATCCATCCCAATGGCCCTATGAGGGATGGGGGCTTAGTGTGTTTAAAACAAAACAGGACAAAAATGATTATATTAAATGACCCACTTTAGAGTTCCTAGTTCATATAATACAGTATTCAGAGACAAGGGACTGGTATACACTTGCCAATTAGGTATATTGTATATTTGTGAATCTGTGCGTACTTATCTCCATCTTAAATGTAAGTCAGGGTCAAGTTTTTCATTTCAATTCTAAAATAACCCATAGTTCTTCTGCCCCACCATAGTGTTTAAGTTCCAAAAATGTACCCAGCTCACCTAAGCCCATAGATGTTCCCCCAGTTCATTGTACGGCTTATTGAACACCACAGTAGTGTCCCCGTTAGAACCTCCAGCTATTTAGTTTCCCTCTTCGAGAATTTTGGAATTTGTAGGATCATCAAGTCAATCGAGTGGCCAAACACCAAACAATAGGCCGTATTCAGAGATCCGTCCGAGAAAAGTGCGCAATTACAGCAAGTAGCAAGGGTTTCTGTGGCTTACGAGGGCCTTGACCAGCCTCATCTTTAGGTGGGCATTTCCGTGCTTTGAGTAGTTCCGTACGTGCGTATCTAACTAACCACGCCCACTCCTCGCCCACACTCCTTCATTAAAATGCCCCCCCCGCCCATTTTTATTTAAATTCTCACATGTGTATTTTTACATGGGAGATCTGTGCGTATTTACCCCACGTGCGATTCACATGTCCGTCTGTGAGGCCCTTCCGCACGTATAGTCTACGTGAACTACGTAAATGAAGTTACTACACATACGCCGTTGAAACGTACCTAAAAATACGCAGAGAAATCGCAGTGAAAACGCATCTCTGAAGACGGTCCAATAATTAGAGCATTGGTAGTCTTTGCTTATCACCATTAGGAAGCTTTGCCTTTTTTTTCTATTTTGAAACATAGGTCCGGATTCACAAAAACATAGTTTTTGGCTTACGTTGTTTTAAAAATTGAGTCAATGTTTAAGGTTCCCCGAAGAGATTAGAGAGAGTGTGATTTAGAACTAGTGATTTCCCATCTGGAGAGCAGTTAGTTTAATTGATTACACCGTTATACTGTCTTCCATTAGCTATTCAGTCAGAATGTTGGATGATATTTAGATTTATCAGTGTATGCATATATGCCACCAAGAAGCATCCTGTGACATCATCAAACCACCATATTTTATTGGATTTAATCTTACGACCTCATTGCAACAGGATGTTCTGTCCTAATGCAATATATGCTATAAAATATCCCAGGATCTATTGTTGCAATTCCATTATATACATTAAAACATTTCATCAGGAATGTTTAGTCTCAGAACAATGGGTTGGTGACACTTGACATCCTCCTACCTATAACAACAGGTTAAATTCAAGTAAACTTCTAGATAATAGTATTTTATGAAGCACTGTAGAACTTTTACATAAGACTTTTTGGATGGAAAATAAGTGGAATACTCACTCCTAAGATTCATTCATCTCTGTCGCCTGAACTTGATTACTTATAACTATTTGGACGTTCTGTAAGTGAAGTGACACAGTGAAATGAATGGTAGCACAACCATGTTCCTAACGGAGGTTCGATATGAAAGAGAAATTGAGCTGCTTTAAAGAGACACAAAAAAAAATATGTAGAGGTGGAAAAAAAAGTAATTTTCAAAGCCTTCAAAATGGAAAATCCTTTTTGATACAATAGATAATATTCCAGCTTATATTACAAATGTCAGACCAATATCACAGTGGATTGTATACAACACACACCTCTATCATTACCAAAGTTGTCAGTCATATTCCAAATATACAAGGGCTTTTGTAAATGATAAGTCCTTCTATGATATTTTTTAGTATGGACAAAATTATTCCAGTAAAAAATATAGGTAATAAAAGCAAATCAATAGAGATCCTTGAAAGTAAAATAAAGCTACTATTTAGTGCACAAGTAGATAAACCCATTGTGGATTAGAGTAAGGCAGCAGCAGGTTAACATTTTGCAAGGAACTTTCCCTTACTTATAGCCAGGGTCCCTGGGCAAGAGAGAGATTTGATAATCCCCCCTTATATTACCTGATGTCATTTAAAAGCAATAAACACTATTCATATTAAATAAAATGAATTTTAGCAACATAAAAGGGAGGAATATTTATAAGTGTGAAGTAGTGTAAAAGGACCTGATGCAGACTTAAGAAGGAGCTTGAAAGTAAGGACCGGATTCAGGGATCCGTTTTCACGCAGAGTTGCGTGCAAATTTTTAGGATCGGATGAAATGCGCATGGGTAGTAACTTTATTTATGCTATTTACGTTGAATTTATGCACGGAAGTCCATTAAGCACGTACTTGTGAATCACACTTGGGGATGGGCGTGGTTGAAATACGTACGTTTAAAGTTAAGTGAGACTTGGCGGGGGGGGGGATTTAAATGGGCATTTGATGGCGTGGTTAGATTGATATGCACGTACGTACCTTATCATATATGCCCATAACTACACGCGTAGAGATAAGGGTGCTCTATGGTGGCGTAAGTCACAGAAAACAAGGTGTAAGGGGTGCGTCATGGGTGTTACCTTGCGGCGTGTGTGCGTATATTTGCGAAATTAAAAAAACAGATCTCTGAACACGGTCCTAAGAGAGGAAGTTACTCCTGGGCTAAACCATGTTGATTGCAGGGGGAGTCAAGGTAATTGTATTCTGTGCATGCAAGGATATAGCTTTGAATTGCTTATTGCACACAGATACTGACTAGCGTTACTATCACACTGTTATTTAGACTTGGGATAGGAAACATCACCTCTCAGCTCTAATACTGTTTGCAACAGATGAAATATGACTCCCCTGCAATCACCATGGTTTAGCCCAGGAGTAATTTTCCTCTCTTATTTTCAGTCTCTGAATCAGGTCCATAGACTTTATTTCTCTCATTATTTACTATGGGCCTGATCCATATTTATGCGTATGTTCCGTTCGCACGGAGTTGCTAGAGTCCGCATATAAGAGGATAGGGGACGCCCATGACATTCCCCGAACTTAAATAAATAAAAATAAATAAAAAAGTTTTTGTTTTGTTTTGTTTTGTTTTGAAAGCAAATTTCATTCATCATTCTACCTGTATGTGTTGCCTGTCCCATGGTGGGAGTGGACGCAGGTCTGTTCCGCCTCGCTTACCTAAGCATATACTTTTTATTATCGAACAGGACTGTATTGTAACCGTACCTGGGACGGGTGGCTCTGCTGGGATGATACGCCGGCTGCACAGAACGTAACGCAGAACTGCCCCGACTATTTCCAAGACTTTGATGTTACCGGTAGTGTATTATTTTATTTCTACTTAAAATAATAATCATTGACATGCTTTGTATTGTGACATGATTTTGTCTTTTGTTTTCAATTTGCTTTGCTCGTTACTCAGCGTGACACAGATTCTGGGTGGTTGAAGCCTCAATCACAAGATTTGTGTCTACACCAGAGTTACTTAACCTTAGTCTATGGTCAGCTGGTGCTCATAGTTAGGTCAGCTTAGACTTATGCTATGGTCAAGTAGTACTTGTGCAATGGTCATGTGGTACTTGTGCTATGGTCAGGTGGTACTTGTGCTATGGTCAGGTGGTACTTGTGCTATTGTCAGGTGGTACTTGTGCAATTGTCAGGTGGTACTTGTGCTATATTAAGGTGGTACTTGTCATAGGGTCAAGTGCAGAGGCGGAATTAGCGAGTTGTGGGCCTAGGTGCAAAAAATAAGCTTTGGCCCTGATGATATCCCAGGTAACCCGGTGGGGAGCTTCGGCAGAGCGTTGATGGCAGTTGAGGGCCTTTGTATCAGCATGGTTCCCAGTGCTGTTGCACCAATGGTCGTTCTGCCCCAGGTCAAGTAGTACTTGTAATGTGGTCAGGTGGTACTTGTACTATGTTCATATGATATTGGTGCTATTGACAGGGGGTAGTCATACTGTGGTCAGGTGGTACTTGTAATGTGGTCAGGTGGTAATTGTAATGTGATTAGGGGTTACTTGTACTATGGCACGGGAGTTGAATGTAGACTGCCGGCAATTGATAGCATTCTGCATTGAAGATATGATGTGCTACAGTCACGTAGATTCATCCACAGAAAGGTGTTTTAACCTAACCCTACCCTTAACCCTTTCCTAATCCAAACCCTCAGTTTCCAACAGCCTAAATCTAACCTTCTCCCTCTTCTGCCGTAATCCTAACTGTCTATGGCCCATAGCCTAACCTTAATCTTCCCCTTAAGCCTAACCACTACAGCCTGTAGCTATTGTGAATGGGTAAATAAGTTCTCGTTCCCAATAGCAATTTTCTATTTTCGGTTCTTTTCGAACAATAATAAAGCCACCATTCTGCCGACTGGTTGTATCATGTTCCAAACCGGCAACCCCTTCTCCTCGACAACAGCTTAGAAAGCAATAAACTATATTGATGGAGTTAAGCATTTAAGAATATAAAAACCGGCAAATCGGCGTATAACAAATACTTTTTATATTTATACTTCCATCTGCTCTCTCCAGCTCAGCAGAGGATACAGCAATGAGCACTTGACAGAAGCAGGCCACATTCTTACTACAGAACTGCTCTGGTGATGCGCAATGTGTCGTTTGCAAGTTGACAGTAACACAACTAAACATTTGATTCCCTGACGCTCTGCAGGGCTTATATGTTTTCCCATTCATGTTTTACCACACACAGATGTCAGCTGAAATAGCTCCAGGCATGTTCTATTATACCCGATGTCTGTAAATGTAAATAGGGTTTCACTGAATGAGGCTTTGATCTAGGGTCACTCTCTGGAAACTAAACACAGCAACTTAATATATTGAAAATAAGGGACAAGCTCGGGTTAGTTAAGGTCAGGAAATATAGGCCAAATACAGAGATTGGATTTTTACGTAATCCCAGAGAAATGGATTTGCAAGAATTCGCCATTGCAGAGCGCAATATCCAGGTATATGTGCAATTGCATGGCTAAATTTCCAATGGCCAAAATGGCCCTCTCACTTACTGTGATAACTAACAGAGCTGGTGTCGCTTAATCTGTGTTCGTAAATGTGTCACAATAGAATAATTACACTGCAGTAGAGCCTTAGCAATGGATAGTCCGACTTAGGCACATAGGGCCGGATCCAGACCTACGCCGTAGTAAAGCACAGCGTATCGGCGTGCACTCCCCCCGACACTCCCCCCTGCGCAAGCGTATTTTCCCTCGCTTACGGCGGCTGAAAGCTACCCTAACTTCAGCCGGCCTAAAGCAGGGAAAATACGCTCGCACAGGAGCGTATCACCTAACACCCCTCCCTCATTAAACTACCTCCCCCCGCCCACCTACACTAACATGTGCGTAGTAACGGCGAGAGATGCCCCCTCAGCCGTTACTACGGTGATACTACAGAGTTTCCGTATTAACGCCGACCAACATCTTGCCGGCGCAGGCGTTGATCGGCTTTTCAGGCGATCTTATGCTTACACCCAGTGTATTACCGCCAGGCTGTGTAGGTCTGGATCAGGCCCATAGGATCGGATTCTCACTTACGTTTTGCTACTTTTTCTGTGCGTATTTTTAAGTACGGATTAATTGCGCAGGCGTAGTAACTTTTTTGACATAAGCTACGTAGGATTTAGGCAAGGAAGTCCATCACGGCCGGATTTGTAAATCAGACTTAGTGAGATACGTACGGAGGGGTGTGGCTGATTAGGGTGTGTGCGAAGATTAGTGAAAGTGGGTGGGGGAGGTATTTAAATGGACAAATATGGGCACGGTATGTCATGTACGCATGTATGGAAGGAAAATACGCACGTAACTACACACGTAGAGTTAGGGTTTCCCTATGGACGCGTAAGTCATTGAAAACCGGACCGTGTGAGAGGGGGGTCTTGGGTGTTGCCTTGCCACGTACGTGCGTATATTTGCATACTTTATAATACGGCCCATAGCGTGTATGTGATCGCACTGCGCATGTGCAGACTAGACCAGTGTTGGCTAACCTGTGGCACTCCAGGTGTTGTGAAACTACGAGTCCCAGCATGCCTCAACTGCAAAAGCATTTGTAGTTTCACAACATCTGGAGTGCCACAGTTTAGCCAACACTGCTCTAGACGTTACACAATGGAAAGGTGATTGTACAGAACTTGTTTCCGCATTCCGTACGTCAGGGTGTGACAACACTCTGTGCGTCCTAGGATACACAGTGTGGGCTGGGGAGATATATAAATTGTACAGTATGGGCTGGGTTAGGCCATACCTCCTGCCCAAGCTCCGCCTCTGTCACACCCAAGCCCCGTCCTTATCCTGCCCAAGCTCCGCCCCCATTGTCATGCTGCATGGGGCAAAAATTTAAATAATAATTTAAAAAAAAAACCTGCCTCCAGTGTTGCCCACTTATCGGGACAACTAGAAGGCAGTCGGAACGGCGGGGCAGTCACCCGAAATCGGGACTGTCCCGCTAGAATCGGGACAGTTGGGAGGTATGGGTTAGGCACTTTTGTAGGACAGAGCTTTCCATACGCAGAGCGTTACAATCGCAGACGTTAAGGTAGAGTCTACAACACATACAAGGAGAGGGTCGGGGGGTCCTTTAGCAAGTTGCGTGTGGAATTTTAATGTGTAAGAATGTGTAAGAGGATCCACTCTTACATCAGATTCCGATCCTTAGTGGAAAATAGCGAGACACGTAATGTAAGATTGTCAGGCCTTTTTCAGCCCATTATATATATCGCTTCGGTAGAAGAGAGTATATCAGTATGTCCTGGATAGCCTCTCAGCTTGAAAGTTTGTTTTTTGGAGTAAAGAGAAAGGGCCAGATCCTGAATTAGTAACTGTCGCCTTTCGATCCTCACTCGCACGCACTTTCCATGCAACGACCCCTACCTTCAGTTTTACGCGCCAGCCATGTAAAATAGAGCAAGTGCACAATGGAGAATTGTAGGTAAGGGCTTAACCAGGTATGCGTGGTAGGCAGTCCAGCCTCACCATTGCAAGGGCTTTCAGTGCGGAAACCTGTTAGGCACGCATGACGCACAAGGGGAAAAGATTTAATTTCTGGAGACGAGTGGGGGGTTTTAAAGGTTGAGACACACAAGGGGGAAAGATTTGATGGTTGGATATATATGGAGGGATATATATGGAGATTGCATGGCTCGTGACACACAAGAGGTGGAGATTGGATGGCTAGAGTCACACAAGAGGAGTAGATTGCATGGTTCATGACACACAAAAGAGGGGGAGATTGGAAGGTTAGGGAGACACAAGGGAGATGTATTGGATAGGTGGAGACACACAAAGGGATAGATTTTAATGTACGAAATATACATATACAAAATATACATCTTTATCTGGACACAGTGGGAATTTTATAGTGAGACTAGAATGCTGTCTCTATTGTATAGTGGTGACTAGGATTACGTCAGTATTGTATACTGATGACTAATATGAAGTGTGCATTGTATAATGGTGATTAGGGTGAAGTCTGTATTGTATACTGATGACTAATATGAAGTGTGCATTGTATAATGGTGATTAGGGTGAAGTTTGTATTGTATACCAGTCACTTGGATGCAGTGGGAATTTTATAATGAGACTAGAATGCTGTCTGTATTGTATGATAGTGACTGTGATTTGCTTTCTTTTATTGTGATTACCAAGACTGTTTCTGTATTTTATGACACTTACATAGATACTACTAATGTACAACGGTCACTGGGCCCGATTCAATTGCCGGCGAAGTTTTCAAAAAGTTTGCGTCGGTAAAAATACGACGCCTTCGCCGGCAATTGAGCGATAAAAATTCGCCTATTTAATTATTTTTTTTACCGCTGCGCTAAAACAGCAGGCAGCGGTAAAAAAATAACCAGAGAAAAAAAAAATCTCTCTGTTAACGCCGCAAATCACCTCCTGCTAGCAGGAGGTGCCCGGCGCTAGGGAGAGACTATTACCCAGTGCCTGAAATCACGTTCTCACGATTTTTAGCTGGAAGGAGAAAGGGGGTGGGTGGTGGGGGTCCAGATGACTGCTGTATGTTACTGACATGTCTCATTTTGCTACTGTTCTTAATGTACTAGCAAATGACTTGTATACACACACACACACATTTTAATGCCATGCTGTTTAAATTGCAATACATTGAGAGTAACTGTTTGCTTTAAGAGTAAGCTAAACTGTAACTGTAACTGTAAGCTAAAGAGTAATGCAAGCAGGTCACATGTGGTAGCCAGAGAGTTCACCATCAAACTATTTGAAGTTTGAATTAGTTTGTAGTTTCTTTGTACCATCATACAACTCTGAGCATATGGCTACATCATTTTCACTCTCTTCTGTGTGTTTTGTTTATTCACTGTATACCATCTATCTGTGCTGTGTGCACTGAATACATTCCTCAGATGTGTGCTGTATCCCAGGGCAACAAAAAAAAATAACATTTCTTGATAATATAAATGAAGAGAGGAGACAGACAAGGTGAAACAATGCACTTTGTAAAATGGACAAACCAAAGCGCATATATTCCGGGTAGATTTCCTATTAAAAAAAATTATATAGGGGAGAAATTACTCTTTCTAACTACTTTGGGGCGGCACGATGGCTCAGTGGGTAACACTTGTGTCTCACAGTGCTGATGTCATGAGTTAAATCCCCGTACTAGGCCTTATCTGTATGTTCTCCCTGCGTCTGTGTGGGTTTCTTCCGGCTGCTCTAGTTTCTTCCCACACTCTAAAAACATGCTGGTAGGTTAATTGACTGCTGACTAAATTAACCCTATAGTGTGTGTGTGTGTGTGTGTGTGTGTGTGTGTGTGTGTGTGTGTGTATGTGTTAGGGACCTTA
>WWET01000592.1:543725-569831 GCA_011038615.1 Limnodynastes dumerilii
AGAGCAAGTAGGGCAAGGGAAATAAAAATGGAGAGAGAGAGAAAAGGGGGGGGAGGAGAGAGATGGACAAAAGGGGGAGGAGAGGGAAAGGGGTGAGAGAGAGAGGAGGAGAGAGTGAGAAATATACACACTAGAGAGAGACAGGTTCCTTGTATTTGGATCACAGCTGCTCCCCTGTCATAGATGTACCCTCATGAATACACATTTGTGCATCTTATCTAAATATAAATGAGATTGGTCCTTGGCAAGTTAATGCAAAGGATAAATGTGCATTCATGGGAAGCAAACCCTATTAGAAGTTCAGCATTTGCTTTTCTATTTAATAGCTCGACTTTCTAAATCCGTGCAGCTCATGTCTTATTTCCTGAATCTGAAGAAATAGATACAAAAGTATTAATGTTTATCTCAATTACTGAGACTGTAAGCGGTTACTCAGGCACAGCCAGCAAGAGACTTTCTCCGAAATCTGGAATTTAATATTCTTTTCCACTCAAATAAATGCAGAAACTCTAAATGATTAAACTCCTTTTAGTAAAACACTGTTGGCAGAGTTATACTGTATTAGCTGCACCCAGCAAAGTGAACTGTGGAGTTTATAAACATTTGACTTATAAATATATGAATAACATTTTTTTTTGTATGGAACGTACATGGGAAAATTGAGAGCTTTATAATTCAAGGAAAATAACATGGATTGGTGACCTTGATAGACGAAATATGGTGGTCATATACCGGCCGGCCCTGTATTGAATATTATACAACCGCCAGCTGAATGGTGGATGTTTCATTATTCAAAAACCTCTGCAGTAGAAAATTGCTATTGGAAATGGGAGCCCAATTTCCCTGTTCCCTATAGCTACAGGCTGCAGCAGTGTCAGTGGGTATGAAGTTAGGGTTAGGGCTTCAGTGAAAGGTTGCGGTTAAGCTGCAGGGCATTGAGGGTTAGGGTAAGGCTACAGGGCATGGAGGGTTTAGTGTTAGGCTGCAGGGCAAGGAGGTTTAGGGTAAGGCTATGGGGCATGGAGGGTTAGGGTTTGCTTGCAGGGTATGGTGGGTTAGGGTTAGGCTACGGAGCATGGAGTAACCGTCCATGCTCCGTAGCCTTACACTAAACCTCCATGCCCTTGGGTTAGGCTGCAGGACATGGAAAGTTAGGGTTAGGGCTGGAAAAAGGAAAAGGTTAGGTTTAGGCTGCGGGAAACAGAAGGTTAGGGTTAGGAAAGGGTTAAGGGTAGGGTTAGGTTAAAAAAAAACGCACCTTTCAGTGGATGTCTCTTTTCAACTCCAAGATTGGCATCAGCACCGCTCTCTCAAATGCAGACTGACGGCAAAACAGCTCCTTTCAGAAAAAAGACCACCATACCCGCAAACCACATCCATATACTGCTCATTTTACATATTTAACTACACCGACCAATCTCAGAGATTTTACAGGAATTATTATATAGTGTAAGGAGCTGCTGCTGACAATAATTAATAACATATAGCAGGATCCAGACATGATTCTGCTACACTTGGACACTACCATAAGAGCGAGGAAAGTGCACTCTACTCACTTGTACCTTAACATTTCTGTTCCGCTTTCCTCTTTACGGAAATCTGGATCATACAGAGGTCTCTTAGCACACCCTCAATGTACTACCTGCATACTTCCCCCCTCCCCCGCTTTCTGCTTTTCGCCCCATTCCACCCCACTGTCAGGGGTGTGGTTTGCCATTATGATGGTCTGAATGCCAAAAATTAGCATGCTGGCACTAAAATGCCAACACGGTCAACTGATCGGCATTCTTCTATCATCCAGGGTCGTTAATGTGATCACCTGACGGATTGAATAGTAATATCGACATCAGGGCCGTAACTAGCGGTGTGCGATAGGGGCAAGCGCACAGGGTGCAAAGCTTAAGAGGGCACCATTAAGTTTATATTTGAGGTTAAATTGGCTTGGAATTCAGGCTCAGGGGGCACCATTTTTCCTTTTTGCCCCAGCGCTAAAATTTCTAGTTACGGCTGTGACCGACATACTGTATACTTTGTTTGGCAATTACAATATTTCTGAAACTGACCTCAACCTTAATTCCTGGCCCTAATTCCTAACCCTTATCTTGACCACTAACCAGGAAAAGAAGAGCAGAGTGCAACAGGGACCGGGGAGCTTTCAATTGAGTAAATGTCAGCATTCTGAACATGTACCATGTCTATGCAACTGCATCCCAGAACCATTTAGGAAAACACTCCCTTTTCATAGGTCTGGATCCACTACATAGTGCTGCATTCAAAGCTCCAAATGCATTGCAACCCCCATTGTATCTATGCATACGTATGAGTGCTTGGGAAACCTAGCCAATCACATGGACTTCCAATCGCAGGACCCTTCCAAAATATTTCCAATCCATCCCCAATTAAAATGGCATCAGATTGAAAGTCTGCATCATTCGGGGCACTAATCACTACTTCAACTGCAACCCCTTTCCCAGTTGGAAATGCCTACGCATTTTAATTATAGCCTCTCCTGCACACACAGGCATTAAATAAGACAAATTAGTTCACACATTTGTCTAAACAAGCCCAGGAATAAGGGAATTTTCAAGGTAAAAAGATATAAGGGTACATTTGTGCTCAGTTAAACCTTTCCCAAACAGAGAAACGCGTGCCAAATATGGTGGGAAATTGCATACATGAAATCATTAAAACTTTGTTTTCTTACAAATTAGCAGATGAGATATGTCAGACAATGGAGTAGAAGCCGCCCATTCAATGTCATACAGAAATAGTATATGACTTAGTTTGTGAACAAATAAATATCAGCAGCGCTTATAAAACAGGTAAATAAAATACATAATAAAGTTGCAACACTAAGTAGGAAAATTATTTAATAATGGACATATACTATACGTTTTTTAATAACTAAGGGACGTATTCACACCTAAAAAGCTTCTGCTTCTTGGGTGCAGAGTTATACGAAATGACCTACTACGCATGCATAGTAGGTCATTTACACAATCTATGTACCAGATAGATACGTAGATTGCCTCTGTGCGGTCTTTGAAGACTGCACAGAGTAGTTTAGTTAGAAAGAGGCAGCCTTAAGCCACCTCAGGGAGTCTTTAGGTAGCAGTGGGAGGGGGGAGGGATTTAGATTACCCTGGAAGTTTGGGGGGTATGCAGGGAGAGGCAGTGTCCGTGCACAGTTTCTTTCTTAAAAAGGAAACTACGCAGAGTTAGTCAAGGTAGCCCTATGGCACAAGGGGCCTGATCCAGAGCTACGAAATTGTCCGATTTTGAGCGAGCGTACGACCGTTTTTTGCGTATTTTCGTACGAAAATTCGCACAGCGCATGCTCAGTATGACAACTTCCGGTCGGCTGGACGACATGAGCGAATAGCGGGCGTATTGTGTGCGAATTGTTCGCTCGAGGGGCGTGCGTTCAGTACGACGATCGCCTGGACGCTTGTTTTACTATATGGAGGCGGGGATAGCCATTTAAATTGTACAGTATGGGCGTGCTAAGCCCATACGCTGAGCGTATTATGTGCGAAAATTCGTACGGCCGACGATAGTACCTAGTGTAGGGTATAGCCGCCGTAAGCAGGTATTTTACAATGGGAGTGTCATGGGCGTGTATGTTTATACGCACGGGCGAACGTACGCATTCGCCCGTCGGACGGCACCATCGTAGCTCTGGATCAGGCCCAAGGTACCTAAAAACGGGGAGCGGATTAGGGGCAGGACGGATAAGTTAGGTTGTGGATCTGTCCGCACCTAACTTACTCTTAGGTGTGAATACAGCCCTAACACAATATAAAAAGTGCCCAGACACAAAAATGCATACCAAATGAAAAAAATAACACAGGCCATTCAAAGGTAATTGAGGTTGTATGAACTGTTTGTACCATTGCAATAAATTGATCTGATATATGGTTTTGCCAGTAGTTCAAATAATGATAAATGGTTGATAAGAGAGCGGAGTCTTTAAACGTCTAAATAAATGAATGGATGAATTGCCGTCTTCACTGATTACCAGCTGTAGCCACAGTCGGCATATCAGCAGTAACAGAATGAAGTAGTGATGATATAAACACTCTGCAAATACCATAGACTCATTTTGTGAATTGAATGGTTGATATCAGCTCAATTGTCTGATCTCTGCAGGAAGCCAGCAGCTGCTATATGATAACTAAGCAACGTTTTAATGATTTACTAATGGGCTAAAATCTAGCTTCCCCTACATGTCGTGAATTTAGCAACATGGCAGAGAAAGCTTTATCTGAGCCCAGCTATACAGTATTTCTTACCAATCGATGTGAGAAGGAATGTAACTTACTCTACTTTTAAAGTATAGATGGCACCACACCACCTGCCGTAAAGCAATTCAACTGTATTACATACATACTTACATGACATAGAACATGAATATAACTGCCCTTTATTGAGTCATGAAGGACATTTTTAAGTAACTGACAGCTTTGTTTATCCATCCTATACATCAATATACCTAGGACTTTTAAGCGATTATATCCTGTTGAAATTGATGCACTTGTCAGCCTTACAATATAAATTTGTTACAACCTCCTGTCTTCCCCTGTAATATCATAATGTTGATTTATCATTCAGTTACACATGAAGCAGACCTAACCCCTCGTGGTTACATATACTTTTGCTGACAAAGTGGCATTTTGGAGAAATTGTATAAAGTGTGCGATGATTTATTGTAATTTATTTAAAGAAAATGTGCTAGTAATGCATGTTTTGTGTACAAATGATCTAATTAAGTTGTATATAAACGCATACACAAAGTTTCTTATTTATGGAAGATGTAAATTATATAACACTCTGACATTTCTGGAGAAGAATAAAACACTGGAATCATCTGTCATAAAAATCATAGCTGTCTATTAATAAACATTTTTCATTTCTGCTAATAAAAAAGTTGTCCTTGTGTTACGGACGCCTCTGCTGCTGTGATCTGATTTAAACCTCCTTCATGAGCACAATAAACTGATGGCACCTCTGCATAGACACCAGTGCCCAAATAGGCACCTACTGTATAGATTCTCCTGCTCAGGGGTGGATTGGGAACTAAGGCCCGTATTCAGAATACTGGACGTATAACATATACGTCCGTTGTTTAGCGATTTTTACTACTGCGCATGCATGCAGTCATTTTTTAACGTAATCTACGTATCTTTTTCTTAAGTAGATTGCGTAAATGCGGTCTGAAAGATCGCTAAACACCGGACTTATATTTTAATACCTCCGGTACTCTGAATATGGGCCTAAAAGTGGTCATGGAAAAAGAATCTGCACTGGTCAGTCTTTTATAGGTTTGGGGGTCAGGACCTTCCAAAAACATGGGGCCTGATCCTAAAATAATTTCACTAATAATTAATAATAAAAAAAAATTACACCACCTGACTTCCGCAAGCTGATTGGGAACGTCAACTGGTTTTCTGGCTCCTCGGGGGCGGAGATAGGCATGCAGATGATGGTTAGTGGGCGGCGGTAGGCAGATCCGCACTGATCTGCATTCAGACGGATGCAATCTGTGCAGAGATTTTAAGGTAGGGTACTGGAGTGGTCCAGCACTCCGCACGAGAGGGGAGTGACAGGGGAGGTCGCTCCCCTCTAATTTGACTTATAGGCTGCATGCGTACGAAACATGGGCGGTGGTCCAAATCAGGTCTTTGGTGCTGTTCTGGTGGACAGAGTCTTTCTTTTTTGGAGTAATATTTTGCAACCTAAGGGAGGAGGTTTGTTGGTCATTCCAATAGTTCCAGCACATACCAGGACAATGGTCATTGGGCCTGATCCAGATCAACGATGTAGCGCTGAGCGTGCTAACGCTCAGCGTTACATCGCTGACTCCCCCTGGCACTCCCCCTGTGCGGGCGTATGGCCCCTTCCTTACGCCGGGTGAAGGCTACCCTAGCTTCGCCCGGCGTAAGGAAGGGGCCTCCAATAGTTACATACCAGGACAATGGTCATTGGGCCTGATCCAGATCAACGATGTAGCGCTGAGCGTGCTAACGCTCAGCGTTACATCGCTGACTCCCCCTGGCACTCCCCCTGTGCGGTGCGGGCGCCCCTTCCTTACGCCGGGTGAAGGCTACCCTAGCTTCGCCCGGCGTAAGGAAGGGGCCATACGCCCGCACAGGGGGAGTGCCAGGGGGAGTCAGCGATGTAACGCTGAGCGTTAGCACGCTCAGCGCTACATCGTTGGATAACTCAGCGTTAGATCTACATTCCTACTGCTTTCTGTCTCATTGGTGGATGAAACGCGTTACTCTATCATTCCATGTCGCACACTGCGTAACCTCGACGACGCTCCTCCCACTTTTTGGGGATGAACCGCGTCTCTTCTCTCCTCCATTCCTTATCTTGATCTACTTCTTTGTTTTTCCTAGCCCTATCACAGCTTTTACTTATCCCTGTGGACCAAAAAAAATAAAAAAAATTATAATAAGACAAAACTTAAGAGGGTTACTATTTACTTAATTTAGGGGGATTTATGATATAAATATATATTCAACTAGCAAAACCTATATTTGCCGTTTGTTTTGTTTTGTTTTTTTTCTTGTCTTCTAAATAAAAGATAAGGTTGCTGATTTGTTAATGCGAGGTCTGTAATATTCCTGGTCTCTCCTTTTTATACCAGCGCCCACCAGGAGAAATGTAAGGGGTCTTTCTATCATTCCTGCACCTCCTACAACTCCTTACAGAACAATAAAAGTCATATTTTTAAGATAAGCTTGGTGAGTGTGTCTGTTATTCCCCCGCTCGTGTTATTTTGTGGTGGCTTAAACAGAAATGATCTGAGGTTGGAGCTCTGGCTGTTTGGGTTATGTCCAGAATAAGAAGGCTAGCAATCTACGTATTCCATATAAAGCACACAAGTCGCAGGTTTTATAAGCGAGACGTATTCTTTTGGCCTCAAGGATGGAAATTGTGGGATGTGCACTAATTCCTGTTTATTGTGGTTGCCGCTGCCTGTGTTAGAGGCAATTGGCTTTGGCGCTGCCCGGAAGACTTATTGAAGCAACGAAGCAATTTTACTATACATGGTAATATTTTTGACAAGAAGTCTATTGTGTGATGATGCCGTTTAGACTGTATGTGACTTTTAAAAGAACCAGCGGTTGTAGTAAATTAAATGACAAATGCCTTACGACCTGTCACGTGGATTTATTTATATTGAAGTGGAGAATGCTACGTGTGCACTAAAGCTGGGCACATACACTTTTTTCACCCAATAATTGGTTCAATGAAATGATTTAAACGACTGATTCACATGATATCGAGTAAGTGTGTATGCATGCACAATCAATATCATGCGATCGCTAATGGCAACGTTTTTGTACACAGCTTAAGCTGGCCATACCCTACAGCGCTTATTGGCCCGATCCTACAATTATCGTGGATCGGGCTAAAATTGGCTCTAGTGTGTGGTACAGATGGATTTGTAAAAAATCAGATTATCGTCCCAGACAGGCTCCGGGATGATAATCTGAACAAAGGGAATTCCTGATTGATATCTTGTGTGTGGACAAGTCCGATTATAGGACCGTTTACCTCCACCTCCTGACTGAATCAGACAGACGGGGAAACAGCAGCCAGGAGGTGGAGGTGCCGCACACTACTGTGAGCTAGCTGCAGAACACCTCACGCTGACTGCTCAGTGTGAGGTGTTCTGCAGAGAGGACACATCGCTGCAGAACCTCTCAAAGTCTGTAAAACTTCATTCATAAATTTTTTGTTCAGTCAGCCATTAGGCTGGCTGCATGGGACTCCTGTCAAGATTGACAGGAGTCGCAACCAATCAGAGTGGGACTGCAGCTAGCCAATAGACTAGCTGCATGATCTCATTCAGAGATAATCGCTCCCAGCCTCTGCTGTGTGGCGCCAATATCGGGACCTTTCCCTAGGGGAAAATCGTCCAAAATATCGTCCACCACATGCTGGGAGCAATAGTGTATGACCAGCTTTACTTTGCCGAATGATGCATCGGCAAAATAAATCGTGGGAGCCTGTCGTTACAAAATCGCTAAAGAAATTGGGTCGAGAGAAACAAAGGGCCTGATTCAATTAAACACACTTTTTTTTTTTTTTTTTCTGAGCGTTTTTCTGCATATTTTACTCATTTGCATATGAATTTTTGCGGCCCCGATTCAATTCCATTTTCTTTTCAGCGTTATTTTTTGGTCTATCGTGCAAATTTTTTGTCCCTATTAAAATGCATTGCAAGTGCGAATTTTTGCTATTCAATTGTATTACACACGCTAAAATGTGCGCGTTATTTTACATCATTTTTTGCGCACCTCATCAAGGTGCATATTATGAAATGTAGGGTGAAATTTATGAAAACTGTACAGCTCCTCTATATGATACTCCACATAAATATGAGTATCATATAGATATATCTACCACATCATACCACACATCTATATGATACTCCACATAAATCTATGCAACTCAAGTACACAGCAGATGGAAGAGAGAAAATGTGATTTTAATGGTTCCGTAATGCCACATTCTTGTTAAATAGCTTGTGGTTAAAAAATAAATAATAAGTATAACATAAAAGTGAAAAATGACGCTGGCAGAAGTTTATAAAATAAACAACGATCAGAAAATGTTATTTTCTATTATTCTCTTCTACAATAATACGTTATTATTGAGTTGCTGCAGTCTAATTTTTGACATTCAAGTGCAGAAGGTCCTAAATAGATTATTACAGACATATGACGGCTGCTTATGGGAAGTGATTGTTCTGACATTTGTGTTGCATGGGTAAAGATACAGAAATACACGCGCGTATTTTATAACGGGAGGTAAGCGCAAAAATGAGCGCTAACAAATATGCTCATGGTCCATTTAACGCACGTTGGAGGCGGGGGGACATTTCTAATTGAATAGCGGTTATTTTTTCACGCAAACGGTGCGTATTTTATACCCGCTTTTTTTCGTTTTAAATTGCGTTTAATTGAGTCTGGCCCCTAAATTGCAAGGCAACACCAATGACACTCCCCTTGTACTTAAGGATTTTAGTTGACTTCCGCCACCATAGGGCACACTTATCTCTACGTGCGTATATTTGAGCTTAAGTTGCTTAGGTACGTGCGTACATTCTTAACCGCGCCCATATTAGGCCCCCCCACCCACTTTCACTTAACTTCCTATGTACGGAGGTCTGCCACGCCCCTTTGGACATATCTCACTAATCACGGATTTTAAGTTCGTGCCTAATGGATTTCCGTGCTGAAATCCTACGTAGCTTGCGTAAAAAAAAGTTACGTTGCATGCGCAGGTTATGTGATCCTAAAAATACGCACTGCACAGTTTTGCTAAGTAATTTAAGTCATTTTATTTCATTTCAGTTATTTTAGTTTACAGCAATCAGCAGGGACAGTCCATTGGCTCAATTCAATCCATTAAAGCCACATCCTATTGGCTTCAGTATTAAGGTCAATCACCTTGCTTACACCCATGACCCATAAACATGCATGGCATCATCTCCAGCCCATATTAAGGCTTGTGCTCTGCCACCAACCACATATGGCACTGTGGCACGGGCCTCCATGCCTACCTTCTCCAGCTGTGACTTAAATGGATGGAATAATCTATTCAAAACATCACTTTGTCACCATGAATAAACTTACAGATGAGAGACATCAAACTATCCACGAGGCCTTAACCTTGTTCTCCTTACAATATATAAGATTGCTCATCCCACTTCCTGTTCCTGTTTACTTTACCACTCTGGCTAATTCGCCCTATACTTCCCAACACACTAATTCACAACCTTGGGACTTAATGTGTTTCGGGTTAACAGATCTTTCGCTAATTATTAAAGTAAGAGACATTAAACATTCTTAATTAATACTATGATTTATTCAGATTAATTATCCTAATATAACATGTCTTACTAAGTGTCATTCGAGGTGTAATTAGTAACACAAGCTGTACCTAATTACAAAAGAATTCTAAGGAGGATATTCAGTTACGGGCAAAGTTCCGGAATAATTACACACCTAATTGTGGGAAAGAAGCAGAGCTTCTGTATTATACAGTAATAGGCACGCTCCTCCTGACTCTGAGGCAAATTGTATACATACAGTACCCCCAAATGTCCCGTTTTGGTGGGACAGTCCCGCTTTTAGAACTTTGCCTCAAGTGGGGTTCCGTCCTCCGGAATGAAAATATCATATTTTCGAAATACAGACAGCCGACAGCTTATTTTTGGCTGGCTGTATTTCGAAAATATGCCTAATTAGAAGGTATTCCTAATGAATGGGTAAGTATGACAAATTTATTTTCCAGCAAATTACCCATTCATTGGCTTTCCGAATCCCAGCGCAGGACCCTGGCACACCCGACAGAACACCCACCACACAGGATAGGAGGTTAGTCTACAAAGGGAATCTTAGGGTCAGGTTACGGAAAGGAGAGGGTTAAGGTTAGGGCAATGGAAGGAGAGGGTTTGGGTAATGGAAGAGAAGGGTTAGGGTAATGGAAGGGGAGGATTAGGGTAATGAAAGGGGAGGGTTAGGGTAATGGAAGGGGAGGGTTAGGGTAATAGAAGAGGAGGTTTATGGTAATGGCAGAGGAGGGTCACGGTAATGGAAAGAGAGGGCTAGGTTAATGGAAGGGGAGGGTTAAGGTAATGGAGGTGGAGTGTTAGGGTAATGGAAAGAGAGGGTTAGGTTAATGGAAGGGGTTGGTTAGGGTTAATGGAAGGGGAGAATTAGGGAAATGGAAAGGGAGGGTTAGGGTAATGGAAGAGGAGAGTTAGGGTAATGGAAAGGGAGGGTTAGGGTAATGGAAAGGGAGGGTTAGGGTAATGGAAGAGGAGGGTTAGGGTAATGGAAGAGGAGGGTTAGGGTAATGGAAGAGTTCCTGTGTGCACCAGGATGCAGCCTGATCTCCCTTGTGTGTGAGCAACCTTGAATAATAGGTGTAGTGCAATATACAGTCAGATACGTACGCGCCCAGGAGTAGGTGAAGTACAGTCATGAGGCTGTTAGTTCCCTCTCTCTTAGGGACAGCCATCGGACTGAGATTAGGTTAAATTGCTACTTTCACCTATACACTTGCATGTTATGTTTATTCTGCTGATCACACAAATCTATTTACTGTTTGGTTATTTTTCATGAATTTGCAGCATGGGAGATATTAATCTGTATATTTTCACTGGGTGCTTCTTGTTTTGTGAGGTTTTTATCTGGAGATTTTTGATAATAAATATTATTTTTTAATGAGAGTGGAGTGATTGAGTGATATATTTGGGTGAGTTTATTAGCTGTGCACCATACAAAAAGTTTCTTATCCTCTAGGACAGGGGTGGCCAAGCTCGGGCCTCGTGAGCTACCAATGGTTCATGTTTTCCAGGTCTCCTCAGAGAGTCAGAGGTGAGATAATCACTACCAACTGTAGATTTTTTTGAATGTATCAGTCAGTAATGAACACACCTGTGCTCCAACAAGGAGAGCTGGAAGACATGGACCGTTGGTAGCTCACGAGGCCCGAGCTTGGCCACCCATGCTCTAGGACATTGTTGTATTAGATGACGGGTAAAGTCAGGCTGCTGGACAAAGATGGTTGAGGTTAGAGGATGGCTAAGGATAGGCTGCGGGAAGGGAATGATTAGAGTTAGGCTGCAGAGAGGGGACAGTTAAAGTTAGGCTGCAGAGAGGGGACGGTTAAGAATAGACTGCGGGATGGAAAGGGTTAGGATTTGTTTGTGGGAAGGGGATGTTAGGGTGAGAAAAATAGGGTGTGGGTCCCCGGTTAGAATGGCCCTATTTCGATAGGGCCATTTCCTCCCAGCCAGTTTCGAACTCGATAAGGCATAGCCATCCATCCCCAGAGCACCGACCATGGTGCTCCAAAAGGTAAGTGTTAAAACTAACCCCAACCCTTCTCCTAATTCTGAACCTAACCCTCCCTTCTCCACAGCCTGGCCCTAACCCTCCCTTCTCTGCAGCCTGACTCTAACCCACCATTTCCTGCAGCCTGATCCTAATCCTACCTTCCCTGCAGCCTGACCCTAACCCTCCCTTCTTCACAGCCTGACCCTAACACTAACCCTCCCTTCCCCAGAGTGAGAGAGGTTACCCCTGGAGAGGTTACTCACCATTCCGGTGGTCCGGTGAAACGTCGGGTCTTGCGGCAGTGGCGGTGTTTCCATAAATGAATGGGTCAGTATGCCGATCGGCACACTCACCCATTCTGAAAACATTTTTCTAAAATAGATGGCTATTCAAAATAGGGACAGCCGAAAAGGGACTTTCGGCTGTCCTTATTTCTCTTTACCACTATTCTATGTGGGGACTCCCACCGAGGAATATATTACCTGTCGTGATTGGAATCTTCAAAGCAGTCGCGGGAACGTCACGGTCTCGTTGAAAATTGACAGTCGCCACCCTGTTGCTTGAAAATGATCTGTCGCAATACAGATAATCGTAGCGCCAAACTACACCCAGTGAATTGAACCTAATTACTAATTGTGCTGGGTATCTAATTAGTAATGCTTCATGGAGCCAAGAGTTAAATTATTGACAGTGGACAGTATAGAAGCAGCAGAGTGTTGATAATAGGGTGAGCACAATGAATGATATTCTCACAATTACAGGCAGATCTGCACAGATACGCAGGGAGATGCAGGGAAAAAAACGATCGCTTCTCTGTGACTCTGATAAATGACTGCATAAGGGAAAAAAGGAGCGAATTAATGTGACTGACTGCAGAATATAATGAATATGGAAGACCAGGCTGCAGGAATAAGAGGGGGCTACATACATGTGTAACTTATCCAAAGAAAAGTGCAAGATAAATCCTGCACCACATTAATAACCATAATGCATTAACAGCCTGCTGTGCTTAACCTTCCCATCTCCGCAGCCTAACCCTAACCATCCCTGTCCCACAGTCTAACCCTTACCATCCCTGACCTGGGGTGTGGGTCCCGGCTAAGAATGGCCCTATTTCGATAGGACTGTTCTCTCCCAGCCAGTTTTGAACTGGCTGAGATATCGATTGCTTATGCCTTGATGAGACATAGCAATCGATCCCTGGAGCACCAAACATTGTGCTCCGATAGGTAAGTCTAAAAACTAATCCTAACCCTTCCCCTAATTCTGAACCTGACCCTCCCCATCCATTACCCTAACCTTTCCTTCCCCACAGCCTGACCCTAACTCTCCCTTCCCCGCAGCCTGACCCTAACCCTCTCTTCTCCCTAGCCTGACCCTAATACTTCCTTCTCTATAGCCTAACCCTAAGACCCCACCCCTCCCCCTGCAGATTGACTCTCCTCCCCCCCATAACACTAAAAGTTCCCGGAGAGGTTATTCATCTCTCCGGAGCTGTCTGCGGTGGGTCCAGCAAAAATGAATGGGTGAGTAAGCCGATCAGCACACTCAGCCATTCATTTTAAAAAAATCTAAAATGGCTGCCTATTCAAAATAGAGACAGCCGAAAAGGAACTTTCAGCTGTCTCTATTTCTAAAGGCAGCCCATCGGAGCGGGGACTGCAATCGGCTGCCCGTTCTGATATAGAAATATTCTTTATTGAAAACCTGTCAGCAGCTGTCGGCTGTTTTAGCGCTTCATGCTGCTTCTACATACTGCACTTATAGGAGAGATTATTGGGGTACTCTAAGACGTGAAATTGATTCAGAATGCTATTAGAGTCTATTACAGCGGTGGCTTTCAGAATATATAATTGGTCTTAAAATACCTTAATATACTTATTTCAGCTGTTGAGTCACTGAGAAGATGAGTTTATGTAAGAGGCCAGTTAGAAGAAAACGCAGATTTTTGGCAGAAGTTCTGACCGCTGTAACTTACATGAGAAAAGTTTGAAATGAAGATACGTCAGTTTGAGACCATGTTCAGGTGTCCGGCAAAGGCCACGGCATTATCTACAAAATAATAACTCTTCTCAGACCTGTCATCAGGACTTCACCTGAGCTGCTCCCTGCCACTGGAACACTGGCCCTTATTCGTACTGGACGTGTAACATATAAGTCCGGTGTTTAGCGATTTTTAGTACTGCGCATGCGTAGTCATTTTTTAACGTAATCTACGTATCTTTTTCTTACGTAGATTGCGGTCCGGCACCTTCCCCATGTGACACCATCGGTGCGGGGCCCTGCAGACCTGCATTACCTTCTCGCTGGTCCGCAGGAAAGAATTTAATGGAAACTTTGGATGTAAAGACTGAAAAAGAATATATGGACGAAACACACCCTAAACGTCTCATAAATTACCTGTATCTTTTATCACTAGTCTTTGGTTGAATTAATAGCTAATCATAAAATTCTAAATGAAAGAAAAAAATCTATTTATGTGGCTTTTGGTGTTTAGCCAGTGTCATCGGGGGGTTACTATCAGGTAAAGTCTCTGTTAGCTGCTTCAGAGCGTTTTTTGGGGATGACCCGGAGTTTGAGAGTAAGGACAGAACAGGTGTGAGAATTGACCTGTCACAATGGGGCTGATCCTGAGCTATGGCTGCCGCACTAGTTATGGCGGCCGATATGCGTAAGAACGGCATTTCTACTGTTCTGCGCATGGGTCGGGCAGATGTTGCCCGGCGTAGTTAAGGAAACCCGATCCTTAGGATCGGGCGTCACTAACTGTTGCGTAGTTATGGCGAGGGGGGCGTTCCTCGTCGTAACTAGGCAACCGTTACGAAAGGAAGGCGGGGGAAGGTAAGTAAATGAGGGAGAGAGGGCTGGGTTAGGGCAGTTACGACCCTGTGGCCGGTTTAATTACCTACTGTTACGCCGGCCACAGGGGGAGTGCTCCAGAGCTACGCTGGCCGTACTTTCACCCAGCGGACCAGCGTAGCTCTGAATCAGGCCCAATGAGAGGGGTGAAAATAAGTTTTTTGCATGCAGTGAAGATACTTTGCTTTTGCACATAGAACACAAATAATAAATAGCTTTGAACGGGATCCACATATAGGACCTGATTCACACTTAAGAATCTGCATATTTTTAGGTGTGTATATTTAAGAAGGGATACACTGCACAGGTGTAGTAACCCAATATAAGCAATTTACATAGGACTTAAGAACAGGACGGCTCTGAATCACCATTACAAACCTATTTCTTCTATGTTCGTAGTGACTAAGAAATAAGGGGCGTGCCAGGAAAACTTAAGAAGGAAGATAAGAAGATTGGGTGGAGGGAGCCATTTAAATGAGGAAATCTGGGTGCAGTTAGGCAGAAACGTTCTTAATTAGCCGCAGTACGCACACAACTACGAACCTAAAGATAAGATAGCCCTAAGGCATTCGTAAGTCAGATAAGAAGCTGAAAACCGGGGGCGTCAGGGGAGTCATCTTGCTACTAGTTGTGTAGAATTAAGAACCTAAAGCTTTCTTAAGTGTGAATCAGGTCCACAGAAACGATAGCCCACTTACGCACACAAGGGGCCTGATCCAGACCCCCCGTCGCCCGGTGGTAATACGCCTGGCGTACGCGTAAGATCGTCTAAGAAGACGATCTGCGCATGCGCCAGGCAGACGTTGCTCGGCGTAGCTGCGTAAACGCCCGATCCAGGATCGGGCGCCCGTAGCTTCAGTGTAGTAACACTGGAGGGGGCGTTCCCCAGCGTTACTATGCGGAAGTTAGTGCAGGTAGACGGGGGGGAGGGAGGGCAATGAGGCTGGGGGGGAGGGAGGGTAATGAGGCTGGGGGGGCGCCGTTAACGTATCAACGCCACCTTCCCAGCGTATTAACAGTCGCTTACGCCGGCTGAAGTTGGGGTATTTAGGGTAGGCGACTGTTTATACGCTGGGGTTTCGGTAGAGGGAAGCAATGGTACCATCATTGGTCTGGATACGGCCCAAGGTGTATATGTGGGCTGAATGGACTGGAGGGCGCATACACCTTCCAGATGTTACGTTAGTGTTACTAATGTAACAACCATCATAAGTAACTTACTTCGGTACGATGGCACGAACAAAGGGGCCTCCGTCCGCTAAGGTGGGCGGGGGCAAGCATGCAAAGTGTACAGTGTGGGTGTCACCGCCCACCTACGAGCGTATCAGCGGTCAGGTGTAACGTAAGACCTTATGACAGTGTAAGGCACACTTGTTATGAAATAGAGGCCGGCTTTCTTTTAATGTTATAGCACCTCTCTATAGCAAGTCTCTGCAGCGGAGGTTTACATACGTCAAGTGCGATGCTAGATTTTAGTGTGAACGGTGTGTGTGTTGGGGGGGAGGGTGTATCTTTAGGAACAGTAATTAGAACGGGCACTTGCAGTCATTTTAAAATCCATTATTGCTCACCTGTATACACACACATTAAAATTGGATTTGGTAATACAAAAAAGAAAATATATATCGAATTGCTGTTAATTACCGAATTGCTAATAATTATTTTAGATGCATTTTGACATTCAATATCGGTTTAGTAGTCAATAAAATCAACATTTTAAGAAAAATTGAGATTCCTAGTTGTCCTCACCATAACACAATTTCTTTGCAAGCCGGTCCAGAGATTATGTTCATCCCTCCAAATAACTAATAAGTATTAATAACAAACCAAGATACACTGTACTTTATTTCTATACAGTACATTATATCATGTATGTGTCCAAACAGATCCTAAAAGGTTGTGTGTATAACAGGGGGCTTCCCTTCATTGGGCGAATGACGTACTTGTAAAAGTACATAGTAAATGAGAATAAAGTATAAGTACATAGTAAATGAGAGTAAAGTATAAGTATGTAGTAAATGATAGTAAATACATAGTAGAGTATAAGTTCATAGTAACTGAAAGTCAAGTATAAGTACATAGTAAATGATAGTAAGGTATAAATACATACAGTAGTAAATGATAGTAAAGTACATAGTAAATGATAGTAAATAGTAAGTACAGATTAAATAATAATAAAGTATAAGTACATAGTAAATTATAGTAAAGTATAAGTACACAGTAAATGATAGTAAATTATAAGTATGTATTAAATGATAGTAAATACATAGTAGAGTATAAGTACATAAAGTAGTAAATGATAGTAAAGTGTAAGTACATAGTAAATGATAGTAAAGTGTAAGTACAGAGTAAATGATAGTAAAGTATAAGTACAGAGTAAATGATAGTAAATTATAAGTACACAGTAAATGATAATAAAGTATAAGTACATAGTAAATGATAGTAGAGTATAAGTACACAGTAAATGATAGTAAAGTATAAGTATGTATTAAATGATAGTAAATGCATAGTAGAGTATAAGTACATAAAGTAGTAAATGATAGTAAAGTGTAAGACATAGTAAATGATAGTAAAGTGTAAGTACAGAGTAAATGATAGTAAAGTATAAGTACACAGTAAATGATAGTAAAGTATAAGTACATAGTAAATAATAGTAAAGTATAAGAACATAGTAAATACTAGTAAATACATAGTAGAGTATAAGTACATAGTAAATGATGGTAAAATTTAAGTACAAAGTAAAAGCTGTTCAGTTCTCTTTGTGCAATTTGAGATGACAGATTAAAAAAAAAAATATATGTATTAAAAAAAAAAAAAAGGTAATAAAATAAAAATACAGCTGTGGCTGGTGCTTACAGAGCTGTAAATCAGATTGTGTGGAATCTGGGCCCTGGGGTAGCAATAATATCACAGTATGGACCCTTCTGGATTATCTTGATCGCTGACTGCTTTTTCAGCACCAGGAAAGCGTAGAAATTGGCAGTTACTTCTTTTCGCTTCTTGTTCTTGCAGACGTTTTGGAAATAAAACCAGATCTCTCCAGAGCAGTTCAGCCTCCGCAGGCCAGCAAGCACCTCACATGTCCCATGGTTCCTCAGATGCCCATTATTGTCCCCCACAGACTGTTGAGGTTCAGTGATCTCTTCTTCTGATAGATATGTTGGAGAGTCATACCATAAATCATCAGCAGATTCCTCTTGTACAGTTATGCTGACATCACTTGTCTGGTTACTGGTCGTCAGCTCATGCACAGTTGAAGGCTCTTCTCTGTAGGAGGAGCTGAAATCTGACAGTCCCATCCTGATTACATCCTGCGCCTTTCTTAACATATCGATTTCCACATCTATTGAGTCTTGGCTCACGTTGCAGGAGATGTCTGGCCATAGGCATTGAGTGAACAGGAGTAACAATTCATTGTGGATTATAGGATGAATTGGGCTGAACAGTAAATTCTCCACTTCTTTACTCATCTTCTTCTCTATTATAGCGTGCATCTGGCCAACACCGACAGAGGTCCAGGTGTCAAAAACATCTGCAAGCTGTTGACGGATGTTGCTGTTTGAAATCTCCTTCACTGTGTCCACCATAAGCTTTCTCTTCTTGCGTGGTCTTGTCCTTTCAATCGCTGACAACAAGACAGGCTCCAGGACAAAGCCATCATCTTCATCGGAAAGGAGAGTGGTATTATTTAGGTCTTCCAAAAGACTCTCTTGAATATATTCACAGACGGCTGCATCCTGAAAGTAATGCTCTTCTGCAGGTGATGGGGTTAGAACAGATAGCTCCTTGCTAACATCTCCAAAGGAGTTTGTCAAGTCAACAAAAAGCTGATGGTCATCAAAAAAATCTGTCAATTCTCCTTCATCACCAAAGCAGTCATTAGTAAAAAGATACCTGTCCTCTCCATTTGGGGTTACACAGGTCTGCTCTGCTAATAAGCTTTGGGTGCTTACATCAATGGTGTCCTTCTCAGGAGTGTCTTGTCTGAATATATCTAGGTAACTCCCAAAACTATCATGAAGAGGTCTACCATAATCCTCTCTCATGGTGATGTCCTGCACCTTGCTCTGGTTCAATGTGAAGTGATCCACCAAATCCAAATTATTCAAATCAGGGAGCTGGGTGTCAAATTTCTGAAACTCTTCTGCAAGGGTGATGGCATTATAACTGGCTTCTTGGTCGTCCCCTGCAAGATTTAGAAACCCTGGACTGAAAGTAATCTGCATTCTCAGGAAGGCGTTACTGCAATCTGATAATAGATAGCTAGCTTTTCGGCGATAGATCCGCACTAATCCTAGAAGTAGATGGCCTGAAGTTCTCAACGCGATCACAACTTCGGGGGCCTTGAGGCTCTGAACAGCAGTATCAAGGTTGCACTCAAACACATGAGCCTTGGTGAGCTTCCTCTCCCAATGTGCCGCTATCCAGACCTTGGCCATGATCTCCCGATTGCCCAGGAGTAAGGAGGTGTAAAACATGTTTACTTTCCTTTCTTGTGTGCACTGACCTCAGTGTGACTACTGTGCCAGCTGCTGGGCCATTGAGCCTCCTGAATGCCAGCGTCTGGTACTTGGCATGTGAGCTGGGTCTACTGGTAGCAGATCATTGCATTGGGTGAACTTGCAGATAAAAGGAAGTCTGGGGAGTTCAAAAGTCCCGCCCCAATAAGTATTCTAATACCGATGGCCCCAGCAACGGCAGGCACAATGTGTATAGGCTGCCCCCTAGGCTTTGCAGGGGAAGGTGCAATATGCTGTAGCATGGCTGTCACTGATTGAATGCCATCCTACTAAGAACTGCAATACTACGCTGGAGGGAGGTGTACTTGCGCTTCTTAGGAAGCTCATAGCTGTAATTATTGCATCATCCTATACTGCATATCCCCCCCTCCCCCTGTAAAGACGCTATATAGTGTCCTTAGAGTGGTACTAGGAGCGGCTGCACGCTCTGCGGGGCGCGGGGACATGGAGGAGCGCACACGGGTGCAGCTGCTCCGCTCCAACAGATAGCACAAAGCAGCAGGATTACCTAATCTATCCGGAAAAGATCTGGAATCGATCAATTGCCCGCAGCTCCCTCTCTGCCTCCAGAAGACGTTAGCCGACGCCTTGTTTTGAGCTGCATGGGTCAGTCATTACAGGGTGAAAGCCCATGAGAAAAAGACTTCTGCTAATGTTCTGCTAATCTGTGATTCCTGTCATATGCCATAGATAGATAACAACTATTGCTGTCAACTGTATATCACTGCAGAAATCTGTATTTCAGCTCAATCAGTGTCAAACTGGTGCCTGAAGTTCCCACCATTGTATACTGGAAAGATCAGCATAATAATCAATGTATGTATGTATGTATAAATATAAATATATATATATATATATATATATATATATATATATATGAATGTCTGTGTAACATACATCAATATATAGAAATTCTATTGGCAGGTGCAGGTCTAATGTAAAATTATAAATTCAGTCCAGGGTCAGAACTCAGGCAGCTGGAACAGGGTTCTGATGAATTTGGACACCTATTCTGGGTTCTGGAATGGGCGCGTATCTGGCTCAGACCATCATTCTAACAGCCACAGTACAGTGAGTTTGTGACACCTATTCCTCTGTGTCAGTTGCTGCTGCAGAAATGCTATTTTAGCTAATTTTCAGCTGTCTCTAGTTCAAATAAAAGCTCCATTTAAAAAAAAAAAAAATTCATTACTTCTGAAACACTGCTGTAGCCCCATCGCACCGACCGGATAGATGAGGGTCAGGCTGCGTGGAAGGGAGTCTTAGGGTTAGGCTGCAGGGAAGGGAGTCTTAGGGTTAGGCTGCAGGGAAGGGAGTCTTAGGGTTAGGCTGCGGGGAAGGGAGTCTTAAGGTCAGGCTGTGGGGAAGGGAGTCTTAGGGTTAGGCTGCAGGTAAGGGAGTCTTAGGGTTAGGCTGCGGGGAAGGGAGTCTTAAGGTCAGGCTGTGGGGAGGAGAGGGCTAGGGTCAGGCTGCAGGGAGATTAGGGTAAGAATTAGGAGAAGGCATACGTACCATTCGCAGCTGTATCTTCCTCGTCCTGGGATTTATTAATAGATTAGAACGGGCGGTTAAATACTGTACATCGGAAGCTGAAATGGGGTTCTGACACATGGATCTACATCAGTTATCCAGTGCTGATAATGGAGTCAATGACTACTTATTGTAGTTTGTAACTCTATACCTCTCTCATAGCTTTTGCTGGGGGGGTTTTCTTATTTTTTTAATTCATTTTTTTAGTAAATGGAGGCCTGGTATTGTTTGTGTTATCATTTAATGAATGCATAAAACTGGTAAAAGCATCATTTTATCACCATTAGTATGAAATAAATTTTCCATCTCGGGGTTGGTCTACATCACTGTGGATAATGACCCGTGGGATACACAGGACCCAGCTAGCACCCACTCCCTTTCTGTGTCTAAATGCACATTTTATGAGCTGCACAGATGTCATTATCGTGCTAATGTATATATGTATTTCTGGATAATTACATGCATTTTATAATATTGCCGTTGGATATGTAGAGGGTGAGACATCGCCATAGTGGCTAAGGATTCTGTACGTTTCACTGTAGATGGAGGTGGGGAAGACAATTGGATATGAGCTGTATGTATGTCATACAATGGACTACAGCTCTTCTCTCTAACATAACATGGCTACTGAAAGGAAACATACATCTATTTTATTTTAAAAGCTTTATTGAGGACCTTTTATACATTGAACCAGAAGCTCCTGAGCTGTTTCAACAACATAATGATGTAGGGGCAAATTCGGACCTCCGTGTGTTTACTGCATGCAGTGCCCACGGAAGAGGGGAGTGAACTCCCCTGTCAACACTCGTGCGGACTTTAGGTCAGTTACGCTAAAATAAGGCAACCGTAAGTCACGTGACTGCTGATCCGCACGTAAATGGTAGACCCTGCCTTCACTGTAAAATTTAAATGCTCCCTCCACCCGACGGCTGTGTGTATTTTAGAACATGGCTTTATTCTAAAAATCATGCAGCAGAACCGCCGCCAGACCCGGCGTTCCGAGGACCAGCTACTGCAGGGGAGGGGATGAATGGGAAGAGGTGGTAAATGGAGTCTAGAAGGGGAGTCTTACGGTCAGGCTGCGGGGAAGGGAGGGTTAGGCTGTGGGGAAGGGTGCCAGATTTACTAAGTTGCGGAAAAGAAAAAGTAGAGATGTTGCCCATAGCAACCAATCAGATTTAGCTGACATTTTCTAGTATGTATGAGGAAAGTAAGAGTTAGAATCTGACTGGTTGGTATAGGCAACATCTCCACTTTTTTTTTCTACAGCTTAGTAAATCTGGCCGTTAGGGTTAGGCTGCAGAGAAGGGGGTTTTAGGCTGCAGAGAAGGGAGTCTTAGGGTTAGGCCGCGGGGAAGGGAGACTCAAGGTTAGGCTGTGGGGAAGGGAGTCTTAGGGTCAGGCTGAGGGGAAGGGAGTCTTAGGGTCAGGCTGTGAGGAAGGGAGTCTTAAAGATTAGGCTGTGGGGAAGGGAATCTTAGGGTCAGGCTGTGGGGAGGGGAGTCTTAGGGTTAGGCTGCGGGGAAGGGAGTCTTAGGGAGAAGGAGAAGGTTAGGGTCTCAGGGTCAGACGGCATGTAGGGGAATCTTAGGGTCAGGCTGCAGGGAGGGGAGTTTTAGGGTCAGGCTGTGGGGAGGGGAGTCTTAGAGTCAAGCTGCGGGGAGGGGAGTCTTAGGGTCAGGCTGCTGGGAAGGGAGTCTTAGGGTCAGGCTGCTGGGAGGGGAGTCTTAGGGTCAGGCTGTGGGGAAGGGAGTCTTAGGGTCAGGCTGCAAGGAAGGGAGTCTAAAGGTTAGGCTGTGGGGAAGAAAGTCTTAGGGTCAGGCTGCGGGGAAGGGAGTCTTAGGTCAGGTTGTGGGGAAGGGAGGGTTAGGGTAATGGAAGGGCAGGATTAGGGTAAGAATTAGCATAAGGGTTGGGGTAATAGAAAGTGGCGGGGCAGAAAGTTTTTGAGGAGCTCCGTCTTCATGAATTCAGTGTTGAAAATGGCCCTTTCGAAAAAGGGCCATTCTCAGCGGCGACCCACACCCGTCCTGTACAGCATGATAACATTTTTATCTTCATTTGCTTTCATTTTATCAATGAAGTTTTTATTTTTAGGTGAGTGTTTTCTTATAAATAAATTGAATAAAACCAGAATGGAAGTTGCTCAATCAATTTATTAAGCAGATGTTAAACAGGTACATGAAAGGCAGGGGGTTAACCTGCTAGCCACAGAAACAAAGGGAAAAATTGCCCCAGCACACTGCCATAAACCAGTAACAAACTATACTGTTCTATCTGTAAAATAAAACACAGAAACGTTCGTTACGCATATTTGTACAAATATGAGATAAGCCACCAGCCACCGTCAAGGCCTTTCTGTATATGGTGGTCCTAACTCTAACAATGAGAGTCCCAGTATTGGGTCATATATATGTTTATAAATTGAGAGCCAACTTACCTAGGAGACACCCCTTAAAGTCTCCAAAATGGCTGCTGTGGATCAGCTCTCCCTGTCAGCGACTGATCCCAGACATGCCCACACACAATATAAATATATAAATAAATTGCATAGGACCGAATCCAGAACTAAGGTCCAGACTCACAGTTACGTAGTTTTCATCTTACATACGCTGTTTTAAGAATTGAGCTATTAAAGACCGCGCTTACGCAATCTACGTACAGAAATAGTACGTAGATAGCGTAAATAAGCTGCTGTGCAGGCGTAGTAACACAATACTTAAAACAACGTACGTAAGACGAAAACTACGTAACTGTGACTCCGGACCTAAGTGCAGTTTCCGTAATGGAAGATAGAGTCCTATAGTTGCAATTCTCAATTCCGTACGTACGGGGGTAGTGCATTCCCATCGCACGTACAGAACTTCCATATGCAGAACTTCCACGTACAGAACGCTACCTTAAGTGTGTGCATGCGGAAGGCCGCGTACAGAATGACCTTGCACGTAAGAGGTCGTGAAAGCCCTTAGTGGGTGACGCAATTATACGCACACCGGAGCAAGGAAACACCCACCAACAACCCCGACACTCCCCTCTCCCTGATGTGTGGTTGGTGACTTACGAGTCCCTAGATCACTCTGCTCTTTGTGTGTGTACTTGCATAGATGTGCTCCGTCCGTGTGATTCATGATAATCGTGCCTCCATGCGTTCATATAAATGCCCCACCCACTTTTATGTAAATTTTCCCATACGTCTGATTTCCGTGCGTATGTCCCCAAGTGCGATTCACATGTACGTCCGCTAGGCACTTCCGTGCATATAGTCAACGTAAACTACACACGTAAAGTTACTACGCATGCGCAGTTGATCCGATACTAAAAATACACACAGAACTTCCCTCAAAAACGGATCTCTGAATACGGCCCTGTGAATCCAAACCATGGAGAGCTCCTAAATTTGGCTTACCATACACTATCCTACCAGCAAAGCTAGCTTCTAAAATTATAGGTGTGCACAAGAAAATGCTACTTTGTCTATGTTATCTTGCTGAGATTGACAGGAGGCCCAGCCAATCAGTGCAGAGACGGATAGGAAACTAGTCAGCTTCAAGGGCCACTTGTCACTCTCCCTCCTCTGCCAGGATTACCAGTGACAGCAGCAGAGGTGTGTGGCGTCGATATCGGAACCTTTCCCTGGTGGGAAATTGTCCCTATTTATTGGCCCATCTCCTGCTAGGACCAATAATCTGCAAAGTGTATTCCTTCCTTGACACGTTAAACACGACTATTTACACATAACCTGTCTGTTTATGATTGAATATTTTTTTTGACGCAGTGCGTATAATAACTTACTGCCAGTTCCTAATCGTACATTTAGATTCTATTCAATCACTAGAGGATGATTTGTACGGGGAATTCAGAGCCAGAACAGAGCTTATGTCTCTTAGACCCTCACCATGTGTGCTCTCTCTCTGCAGAACGCCTATATCCTCTACTATATGGCCATTGTCGGACATGCCCTGTCAATCGTCTCATTGTTAATTTCCCTTGGAATTTTCTTCTACTTCAAGTAAGTGACACCTGAATGCATAATTCCAATGCTAGTTGTTTTTCAGCTTTGCAGCTAGATATTAATTGAATACTGAAATAGCATTTGTTGGTTAGATAATGTGAGTCACATATTCTGTCCTTTCCAAGTTCAATCCTCAAAACACAAAGCTCATTTTCAACTCAACACTAGAAGAAAATCATGATACATAATAATACACACGGCTAGAAGTGACTGAACTTTATGATGTGCTACATTAAATTCAATGGCGTTCTTCTGCCTTTCGGAATCCAAGGCGTAAAATGATAGTGATTATAAAAGAAGCGACAATGCTGGTGCTTTATGGGAAATGAAGTGATGTTAAACTATCTGGGGCCAATTTAGTAACATTTGCAGGAGAGCCGGAGTACAGTTCATTTGGTACCATGGTTCTGTGCACATAAACTTCACATGGTTGATGCCTGGACCCGTGATGCCACCGCTAAAATAAACACACAATTCAAATAAAGACACAACGCAACAAGCTGAAGTTTACCGAGATTCTAATCTGCTACTGTAGCTCTCTGGAAAATGACGAAAGACCAAGGACTGGATTCAGAGATCTAGTTATCACGTGGAGTTGCGTGCACGTTTTTAGGATCGGATCAACTGCACATGCGAAGTAACTTTTTCCACACAAGTTAGGCACGGAAGTCCATTAGGCACACACTTGTGAATTGCACTTAGGGACATATGTACGGAGGGGCAGGATTTAAATACGTACGTTCAAAATTACTGGGCGGGGGAGGCATTTAAATGGGCATATGAGGGCGCGGATAGATAGATACGCACATACGTACCTTATCATACGTTCGGGATAAGGGTGCTCTATGGTGGCATAAGTCACCAACAGCAAGGCCGGGTAAGGGGGGTGTCATGGGTGTTACTTTGCGACGTGATTGCGTATAATTGTGTGCCTTCAAATAACGGATCTCTGAATCCGGTCCCAAATCCAGATTTGGACTACAATGGAACAGGTAGAAAGTTACACCCGAGCAAAACCATGTGGGAGGCAAGCTCATTTTTTTCTTAGAATGCAGGGAGAAAGCTTGGCTTTTGTTTACTGCACACAGATACTGACCAGCGTTACTATTACACTGTTATTTATCACCTCTCATCTCTAATACTATTATATTATTATTATATTACTGACCAGCATTACGAAGCTCATTTTTAGAATGCAGGGAGAAAGCTTGGCTTTTGTTTACTGCACACAGATACTGACCAGCGTTACTATTACACTGTTATTTATCACCTCTCATCTCTAATACTATTATATTATTTTATTAATACTGACCAGCATTAC
>WWET01000592.1:582083-594824 GCA_011038615.1 Limnodynastes dumerilii
CGTATATGTGGTCTTTTAGACCGCATATACGCAATCTACGTATTGAAACGATACGCAGATTACGTACAATAGCTACTGCGCATGCGCAGTAGCTACTGTTCAGTGAATTACGGCCGTCCATGGAAGACTGCCGTAGTTCTGGATACGGCCCATTGTAATGTATATCGGTATGGTTTTGTGTACACTGTATTTTTTTTTATACATGCAGCACACAGCGCAGCATGGTTAGAAGTCTTACCATGCTGACGCTGATAGAACTACAAGGCTAAGCAATGCTGAGCCTTGTAGTTCTATCAGCACAGCATGACTGAGGCTTTCAAGCATGCTGCACTTGTTTTTTGGTTTTTTTTTAACACCCGTGAGTTGCCGCAATTTTTTCAAGGCCAAATCACGGTGCTTCTCTATTGGAAAGCGCCGCGATTTACCCCTTGCAAAATCGACGCAACTCGTGGGTGTTTAAAAAAATCGCAGACAACTCGCAGCTTAGTGAATTCAGTGAATTCATGCTGCAAATTGCCTGTAAATCGCAGAGAGATTCAACGATTAAAAATCGTTGGAAAAAATTGCCTTTTGTAAATATAGCCCTAAGTGTGAGGGGTCGACAGGGCCGACATCACTTCCGTTACAGATTTTTATCTCAGACAAGTTAAAAAATAAAAGTGTCATTCTCTAGATTGATGAGTGATTGCTTGTTGCCTCCTATATATAAGGAATAATGTTTTGTGATATATGATGTCTTCCAGGTAAGCTGTAAAGTGCTGCAGTTTTTCCACCAGTACATGCTGGGGTGCAACTATTTCTGGATGCTGTGTGAAGGGATCTACCTACACACTCTCATCGTGGTGGCCGTGTTTGCAGAAGAGCAGCATTTACATTGGTATTATCTTCTCGGTTGGGGTGAGCGTCAGTTATACACATTGCTCATAATGCTAAAGTAAAATTATAAAAAAAATGTTATTATGTAAATGATAATTTATTCAATTAATGAAGAGAAAAGTGATCTAGGAGTCACTCTTTCATGTAACATAAAAGCAACCAAGCAATGCAACCAAGCAATGAGAAAGGCCAATCAGATGCTTGGTTGTATAGGGAGAGGAATTAGTTGCAGAAAGAGAGAAGTAGTGATGTCACTTTATAGGTCATTGGTACAGCGGTGTTGTGATTTTGAAGGACTTAAGGACAGTTCAAGATCAATGAGGTTTATTAACAGAAGACTCACAGAAAATACTGGAAAAGGAAAGGCAGATAACTGAAGTCCACAAATTAGAAAATGAAATACTGTAACAGTGGCAAACGTCTACTGATGAGAGTCTGTAGGTATAACAAGGCACACAGAGTTCACGGGGAGATGAGTGATAGCAGATTACCAGAGTCCTTGGAGATAGCTAAGTCCAGGAGCAACATGAACCAGAGGCAAGGGAATGCAGGACAATGAAGGCTGAGCACAGGGGCTGATACTGGGATGCACGGGAGCTGGAACACAGGTAACAGTCAGATAACTAGATAATAATGAACCAGCACAGAGGTGAGGGAGTTGCTGGTCTTTATGCTAAACGAACAGGTGTTTGAAATGCAGGCTAACAAGCTCCAGACACCTGACTCAGACACTTGCCTGGGATGAATAGGGAGTACGGGTGGCCTCTAGTGGTGGAGAGAGGACATTACAGTGGTTACTCGTAACAGGCGGGGGAGTATTTATATCCTGTACTAGGGGCAGGTTTAAGTACTTCCGTGCGGAACAGCGGTTGTATGGACCTGCATGGGAGACTAAAGGTAGTGTAAGTTCCAAGGGAGTTTACTTCCCTCTTCTGTGCGGACTGTCAGAGGTCTGAATTTGGCCCCATATACCCAAAAGGACATAAACACATAAAGATAGATAGGGTTTGATAGTCCTATGTGCTCGTTAGTGACCGAGAACATTCTAAGCTTTTGGAGAAGACCCCAGTCTTGTACTTTCCAATGATCTATGATGTACAGAAGACAGGATGTATATCCTTCCTTCACCTTTATGTACTCTTCTATTTCAGGGTTTCCCTTAGTGCCTACATCAATTCATGCTTTTGCAAGAACAAAATACTTTAATGACAAGTAAGTAATATAATTATAGTTTAATCTAACAGTACAGTTACACTAAGTTCAAGCTTTCCAAAATCAGGAAAGTCTCTGCCATGCATGGGGGCCCACCTGTGGGGAAAGTTGAATAGGGCTTCAGAAATCGTTAAACCTTTGTTTACCTACCAACAGCTACAGAAAGATTGAATGGCTTATTCTGTGAAATAAATGGGTGATGTCAGCTTTATTGTCTGAACCAGCAGCTGTTAATTGGTAAATAAACAAACCTTTAATGATCTACTAATGGACTGCAATTCAACTTTCCCACCAAGTTGCAAAAATTGTATGTGGGGCTGTGATAGTGGAGGAAATGTTTTTGTTTTTTCTGTGGACAATACTTTATATGTTTCCATCCATTAGTTATATGGCACCGTATTCAGACTTAATAACGTTACGCATGCCGTGTGCGTAGGATGGCTTTTTTTTTGCTAACTGCGCATGTGCGTGGGAGATGTTACGCATAGGATGTCAGTGCATACAGAGTTGATTCCCGCAAGTGCGCAAATCCGTACAATGGCGTGACAACACTGCATGAGAATACTCAATGTGGGTGGGGGGGCATTTAAATTGTACTGTATGGGCTGTATTGTACGTCCTAGCACTATGTCTGCACAACGTTACGCACGGCAAAGTTAAGGTAGACTTATAGTCATGGAAGTCAGCTACATTCCGTATGTGAGAGGGGAGTAACGGAAAGCGCTATTAATTCTGATTACGGCCCATTGCAAGGAGTCACCAGGGTTTATAGGATTAATAACCCGGGTCCGCATCCAGGCCACCTATGTAATTCCCATATTCTGCTTGTACTGTGCTTGTGTGGCGGGTCCAGACACGATGCATATGAGAGACACACGTGGTGGGTGGGCTTCAATCATTAAAGCAGGGGTGGCCAAGCTCAGGCCTCGTGAGCTACCAACGGTTCATGTTTTCCAGGTCTCCTCAGAGAGTCACGACCTTAACTTCAACTTAGATGGCGTATCACTATTACTACGCATGCGCAGTCGATCCGATCCTAAAAATACGCACGGAACTTTTGTTAAAACCGGATCTCTGAATACGGCCCAGGATGTCAGTGCATACGGAGTTGATTCCCGCACGTGCACAAATCCGTACAATGGCGTGACAGTATTCTGTATGTGCGAGAATACTCATTGTGGGTGGGGGGGGGCATTTAAACCCTAATGTACGATGCAGTATTCCGCCCACACAGTGTTGCCAGCCAAGTGCTTAAAGGTGCCTTCTGCAAGTAACAGTTTAAAGTAATTGCACAGCAAATGTAGATTAAACAAGAAGAATCTTTACTGCCGTCATGGGTGTTATCAAGTAAAGAAGCGTAAGAAGAAGGGGACTAGATTCGAGATGAGAGGTGATTTCCTTGGGACAGATCTTGACCTAAGTACGACAGGGTCAAGTCAATTGTCTCGGAACATCTGCACATGCGCACAGCAGATGTTCCGCATGCTTACTTACTGACATACGTAACTAAGTTATGTACGTCAGTAAGTGTGCAGAAGGGGAAGACCCTTCATTTCGTCGTATAGCCATGTAAATTCGGGGGGGCGGGGAAGTACGGCTGCAGATCTAGTCGTAAAACTTAGGGTAGCAATCTAGACGCGTAAGTGCAGGGGGCGGCACTCACCGCTACATCTGCGTAATTACGGATCCCCACACACACGTAAAGCGTGCGGGGGTCAGGATCTGGCCTCTTGTCTTGTTTTCCATTTAGACATCATGACTGGTATGGGGCCATCAGGTCCCGGCTATATTTACATATAAATTGGTTGAAGTTAAAAGGTTCCATTTCATGATAGATGTTAAGTATAGATGTTATGCAGAGAAACCTCTTTTCTTAAGCGTAACATGTTAATGTTTTTATTTCCTTACAGCTGTTGGATTAGCGTGGAGACGCACTTGTTGTATATTGTTCATGGCCCAATAATGGCTGCATTGCTGGTAAGAGCATACAGAGGCATAACAATGCATATTATGTACACGATAAAGTGTATTACATTATCACATTCATTCTTTAGACTAGACTTTCATAGCAATAGTCTAAAACTTAAATAACATAACAAACATTTGCAGAAACTAGAATGCTGAATACCTGAACCATAGAGGTTATCAGGTTAAATTCTCACAGATGAGAAACTAAAAAAAAAAAGGCCTCAGTGCTGTGAGGCAAGAGTGCTACTCACTGAGCCATCATTCTGCCCACAACCTTTAACCCTAACCTTAACCCCTCCATGCCCTGCAGCCTAACCCTCTATGACCCACAGCCTAACCCTAAACCTCGATTCCCTGCAGCTTAACCCTTCATGCCCCATAGCCTAACCCTACAGCCCAACCCTAACCTTCCATGTCCCGCAGCCTTACTAAACCTTTTTGCTCCATATCCTAACCCTATCCCTCCATACCCTTCAGCCTAACCCGAACCCTCCATTTCCCGCAGCCTAACCCTAACCTTCCCCTTAAGCCCTAACCTTAGCCCGTCGCAGCCTAACCCTAACCTTCCACCTCAACCTCTGGCTTTGGGGATCGGGGAAATAGGTTCCCAATAGCAAATTTCTATTTTCAGGACTGTTTGAATTATGATACAGTCGCCAATCAGCTGGCGGTTTTATCATGTTCAAAATAAAGCAGCTTCGACTGACGCCCGCAACCTGTGCATACTGTGGGTCAGCACTAGCGGATGTCCATGCATTTTGTGTTTTAATGTGCGGCAAAGTTGACATCAAAATATTTAAACTTCACACGTTTCACCATACGCACTTATGGTTTCCTCAGGAGGGAGAAGTCCTGGTGAAACAAGTGAGCCTGTTTTTCCTCATAACATAAATGTAGATAGCAGTATATGGAAGCCCTCAACAAATGACAGGATCATAGATTAATACTCAGTTAAAATAATTGTATTTTTGGATCCTTTCCTAGGTCTCTGTTTTCAATAAATCTACTGAATAGTCTAAAAAACTGCCCCCACAGTGAGAATATTTAGGATTGCAGTAACTCCAACTGAAAGTTTGATTGTGACTTTGAATCGTATTTTAGAGATTCATTGCGGTCTTTTAAATTCGACTTCAAAGATCCCATTCTACAGCACAATGGAAAAGTTCTGTATATACCGGGGAAGCAGCCAGCAGAAATAGTGGACGGTGCCAGTAAAGCGATGATTAGCAGGCTCATCGAGATTACATGTTTCATCTCAGGACGGCAGAGTTCCAATCGATCATGAATTCCAAATTCTACATAGAAAACCACATCATGCATAATCTGTACCATAGAACATCAGGAATATTAATCACATGCACTGGACGCAAGTCATGTCGTGTAGCGCTCCTGCTAATATCACTTAGTGGTTTACCGGTCCGATGACCTGAATTCTGAGGTTAACATTCCGGCACTGATGACTGTTAGATTTTACCGTGACATCTGTCTAAACAAGTATTGTAAAGCAGTTTGTGTGGCATTATAATAATCCTAATTCCTACATCTAATCCTAACCCTTATTCGGGGCCATATATCACAGATTTATAGCAATTATACGCACGTACGTTACAAGGCAACACCCAGACACTCCCCTCACAGACGGGTTAGCGGTGACTTGCGCCTCCATAGGGCACTCTTATCTCTACGTGTGCATTTACGTGCGTATAATACATACGTACGTGCGTATGTAACTAACCGCACCCTTAAATGGTCATTTAAATGTCCCCCCCACCAACTTTCACGTAACTTTGTCCTTACGGATTTTAACCACGCCCCTCCGCATGTATGTCCCCGAGTGCGATTCACAAGTACGTGTCTAATGGACTTTCGTGCGTAAATTCAACGTAAATAGTGTAAGTAAAGTTACTACGCATGCGCAGTTACTCCGATCCTAAAAATACGCACGGAACGCCGCGCAAAAACCTATCTGTGAATACGGCCCTCTAGCCCTTACCCTAATTCCTAACCACTCTCCGGGAAGTGTAGCAGAGCTTAGCAGGTTCTGGTTCTGCTTTTTCCAAAAGTCTCTATTGTAGAAAGCGGCAGCGATGCGACTCCTAGAGTCCCCGAGAGTCATTGGCTGAAAGGTAAATGTTTTTAGCTAACCCGACCCTTATTCCTCTCCTATCCCTAACCCTCTGTTTCCTGCATGCTATCCCTAACCTTCCCCTTAGTCATCCCTAACCCTCTATGCCCCACTGCCTAACCCTAACATTCCACATCCTGCAGCCTAACCCTAAACTTCCACATCCTGCATGGTATCCCTAACCTTCCCCTTAGTTATCCCTAACTCTCTATGCCCCGCAGCCTAACCCTAACATTCCACATCCTGCAGCCTAACCCTAAACTTCCACATTCTGCATGCTAACCCTAACCTTCCCCTTAGTCATCCCTATCCCTCTATACCCCACTGCCTGTACTACTTAACTGTACATGCCCCGCAGCCTAACCCTAACATTCCACATTCCTGCAGCCTAACCCTAACCTTCCACATCCTGCAGCTTAACCCTAACCTTCCCCTTAAGCACTAACCTTAACCTTAGCCAGCTGCAGCCTTACCCTAATCGCAACCATCGCAGCCTGTAGCTATTGGGAAGGGAGAGCTTGCAATGTTCCATTTCCAATTGGTTTTGGACAATAATACAGCCGTCATTCAACTTGCTGCTGTATAATTTTCAAAATATGGCCTAGTGCATCCCGGAACAGTGAATCTTTCACAGGCACGAATAGAATAAATGTCTAGATGTCGAAATTAGAACTTTTAGCAGTGTCCCCGCACCAAAATACATGCTTTCTAAACTCGAATCCTGTCTATAATGATTTAGCCAATATTAGGCTTTCATTGTATCAGTGAAGAAATAGCATTGTACATGGCCACTACCGATAACGTTACCTTGCAGCCGATATATTTTAGGAATTCCAGACTAAACTTATCGAACGCTAGACCGATAATCGCACTAGTGTGCGGCAAGCTTTAGGCTGTGTCCTTTACAATATCTATGGATATTTATCGGGCCAGACAAATTAGTATTTATAACTGCCATTTACAGAGATGTGACTGGTCAATCACAGAGAACCAGCAAGTAGAAATCTAGGGGCCTTGTGTTATTGCAGATCCTCATCTTGTGTCTCTTTAACTGTCTCTGTTCTGTGTCACCTTATAACAGAATGTATGGCATATAGGCCCGGATTCAGACCACCGGACGTCTTGATCATACGTCCCTATTTGACCAAGATTGGCTTCTGAGCATGCGTAGTAACTTTTATACGTAATCTACATATCGTTTTGTTACGTAAATTGCTTAAAGACCGCATATATGCAATCTACGAAACGATACGTAGATTACGTAAAAAATTTACCACGCATGCGCAGAAGCAAATATCGGTCAAATACGGACGTATGAGCAATACCTCCGGTGGTCTGAATCCGGGTCTTAGGGCCTGATCCAGACCTACGCCCGCCGTATTAGCTACGCCGGGCGTAACCGTAAGATCGGCTTCAAAGCCGATCTGCACATGCGCCAGGCATATGTTGCCCGGCATAACTACGGTTGAACGGGCGTCCGTAGGAGCAGCGTAGTGACGCTGGAGGGGGCGTCCTCCAGCGTTACTACACTGAGGTTAGAGCAGGGAGGCGGGGGGAGGGAGGGTAATGAGGCTGGGAGGGCGGCGTTATCGTACTAACGCCATTGTCCCAGAGTATTTACAGTCCCTTACGCCGGCTGAAGTTAGGGTAGGCTTCAGCCGGCATAAGGGGGAGTGTCAGGGTGAGTCTCACAAAGTAACGTTGAGCGTTAGTATGCTCAGCGCTACATCGTAGTTCTGGATCAGGCCCTTAGTCACAGCCAGAAGAAAGCGTGTGAAATAATTCCTCTCAGTTCTGTTCCATGTCCATAATTCACAAGTGTCGTCTGTATATTTATTGCTTATTGTTAAATTTCTATTATTTTATGTCCGCTTGCAGGAATTAATAACGTGACGTCTTTATCAATACAGGTCAACCTGTTCTTTCTTCTGAATATTGTCCTAGTCCTTGTGACCAAGTTGCGGGATACCCACAGGGCAGAGTCCAACATGTACATGAAGGCGGTACGAGCCACGTTAATACTGGTGCCACTTCTGGGCATTCAGTTTGTTATCTTTCCTTGGAGGCCAGAGAATCGCCTGGCGGGAGAAATCTATGACTATATCATGCACATATTGATGCATTATCAGGTACCTCTCTCTTTGTACTTCCTGGGGTATAACATATTATTTGATTCATCTCTGTATTATACATGTTAAGGCTGTGAAATGTTTACTTACAGGAGAAAATGTATTTATTATACTATATACCGGTAATTTTTCTATTTCTTTAATGATATTGGACCCGATTCAGACTCAAGAAGGAGCTTGAAATGAAGAGAGGAAGGTTACTCCTGGGCTAAACCATGGTGATTTCAGGGGGAGTATAGGTAATTGTATTCTTTGCATGCAGGGATATATCTTTGAATTACTTACTGCACACAGATACTGACCAGCGTTACTATCACACTGTTATTTAGACTTGGGATAGGAAACATCACCTCTCAACTCTAATACTGTTTGCAACAGATGAAATATGACTCCCCTGCAATCAACATGGTTTAGCCCAGGAGTAACTTTCCTCTCTTAGGGCCGTATGCAGACTACCCGATATTTACATGGATCGCCATGGAAACAGCTATTTTCCATTGCGATACATTGTTTGTAAATAAGAAAAACTTCATTTTCATGTGATAATGCCCATTTTATTTTTGTTGCAGCCATTGGGTTGTTCTTTTCAGAGTGGGCCAGCACTTTGTTATATTTTTTATATGCCGGAGTAGAAATTTACACTGCGCTCCGAGCGTAAAAATAACTCCATCTCGGGATGCCGGTTATTGCAGTTATCCCGGTGATCTCCATATTCCTTCCTTTTCCTCCCCTAATATCTGTTATTAGTGGGAGGAAAAGAGGGGCATGTATGTGGAGACTGCAGGAATAAACATATATGGGCCAGATTTACTAAGCTGCGGGTTTGGAAAAGTGGAGATGTTGCCCATAGCAGCCAATCAGATTCTAGCTGACAATCTCTAGTATGTAATAGGAAAGTGAGAGCTAGAAAATGATTGGTTGCTATGGGCAACATCTCCACTTTTCCAAACCCACAGCTTAATAAATCTTGTTTCCTGAACTTTTTCCTTTGCGACCAAAGGATGGGCATTAATGTAATATTGCCAGGTTTCAAGAAAGTACTCTACCCCACGTGTTAAAAAAGTTTCAAACCACTGCATCCGAAAAATGTGGAACATCTTCTCCTTAAAAAGATCTAGAGGGAACTGACATTGGGCCTGATCCAGACCTATGCCGATGCGCTGTGCGTTCACTTACCCCGACACTCCCCCTGTGTGGGCCCTTTCCTTACGCCGGCTGAAGGCTACCTTAACTTCAGCCGGCGTAAGGAAGGGGCCATACGCTCGCACAGGAGCGTATGGCCGCCTAGCCCGCCCTCCTACCCTCATTTAACTACCTCCGCCCGCCCACCTACACTAACCTGTACGTAGGGACGCTGGGGGACGTCCCCTCCAGCGTCCCTACGGCGCTGCTACGCACGCCCGATCCAAGATCGGGCATTGCTGTAGCGACGCCGGGCAACATCTGCCCGGCGCATGCGCAGATCGGCTGAAAAGCCAATCTTACGCTTACGCCCGCCGTCCTAGCGGGCATTGTTCAGAATCAGGCCCATTATGAGGACAGAGCAACTTTCCTGGCTTAAGAAGAATGTAATTTCTAAAAACTGGTTTGTTATATTGGAAATGTACTTTGATTGGATGTAAACTCATCTTGGATATACTACTGTGTCAAACTTATCAATGTAACTCTTGTTACGATGTTGTTACGTAATTTGTGATAAATTATGTTTTATGGCACAAACTTGACAATAAAAAAGAAGTTAAAAAAAAAAAGGTTCTAGAGTAGGGACTATTTACAAATGTTAATGATTTTTTCCCCCCACAGGTACTAATACTGGGCACAGTGTAAAATTGTAAAATGGAACTCTATTATTTTCCTTTGTACTTATCTCCTTTGATAACTTGGAGATACACACATAATAAAATTCCTCTTTGCTGAATTTTAGATTAGGTTTATATCAACTGTATAACATTCCACTTGCAGAGTTTACCGTTCATTAGTCATTTCTTTTGTTTCTGTCCCATAATCCTCCCTAAACCCTCCTGACAGTTTTATTGATGTGATAATCCCCTCAATCTTCGATATCTTTAGGCATGCCCTGGTGGATGGGATTAGGGATGAGATGATTGATGTCTGATATATTCTATGCAGATAGCAACATTCTAAATATAGAGCTAATTGCTATCTAGCGTTCAACTATATACAGGTCTAAGTAATGATTTACATTGCAGTGTTCAAATATATTTGGATCTAAAAACTCAGTTATGAAAATTATCTTGTGACTGTTATGAGATACAGGGCCAGATTTACTAAGCTGCAGGAAAGGGAAAAGTGGAGATGTTGCCCATAGCAACCAATCAGATTCTAGCTCTCACTTTTCTATTACATACAATAAGATGTCAGCTAGAATCTGGTTGGCTGCTATGGGCAACATCTCCCCATTTGCTTATATATATAATATTTTAGTACCATGATAACTAGCTTCCGATTAGGCTGTGTTGGAGCTTGGATTTCTACAGACTGCCGCAGGATGGGCTTAGTGGTTTTGTAAACAACTGCAGCTAACAGCTTAGTAGTGGATCCGGAAATAAGTACGAGCAGTGCACAGAAGTGTCCGCAGCGCAAAGTGCGATCCTTTACTTCATACATGCAGAGGTCGTTCTCTCTCAGAGCCGTTTTCCAGGATTGCCGACTTTTTAAAGCTTCTTCCAATTACTGCAAGGGGACATGGCTTAATGACACAATTTATGCAAATCGTGTCATTAAGCCCCACCCCCTGTCAATTACTTATGTAATCTCTAGTGTTTCAGGAGATGGACATCATCAAGTCCCGCCCATCCCTAGTACCGCTAGGGATTACAATAGAGATTAACAGCTGGTCGGGGCTTGCGGGAGATTTGCCGGCTCTCCCGGGATACCAGGAGAACTGCCCAAATTTCAGGAGTCTCCCGGATATTCCGGGAGAGTCGGCAACCCTGCCGTTTACTTAGCCTGCTACAAGGAACAACACTAAGCAGTCAATTGGAGCTCCAAATCTCACTCCCCCAAACGAGACAAACGTGCATAAGTGATTCATCCACTACTTCCTTACACCTGCCACCATTACTCCCTAGCAGCTTCAGCGTTCGATACAGAGCTATGGTCTCCCTGCTATGGTACATTACTGGCGAGTCACGACTCTATGCGCTATGCTGCTGTGGAGAGGTACTGTGTGGGTCAGTGTTTATAGCAGCTGCAGCTGACACCCACTGTTATTTCTCTCCAGCAGAATCATACAGAGAGCCAAATCCTGCTAATGTCCTGTAGCAGGCGCCAGCACATTGCCTATTGTTCAGCCTCTGCTTTTATGGATCCCGGACTGTATTCACAGATCAGAATGAGTTAGGTGCGTCAGTATCCGAACCTAACTCACCTGACCTGCCACGCAGCCCGTCCCTGTTTTAAGGATCCTTATGGCACTTAAGCCACACTTAGGGCTTCCTTAAGTGACTGTACGGACGGAGATCCCTTCCGAACACTCTCCCCAGGTAATTGAAATCCCCCCCCCTACACCCACAAACTCTTCTTAAAAAAGGACAGAGGCTCCCGTGGCACAGCTCTTCCTTCTTAAATATGTACATGTGGTCTTGGAAGACCTCAGGTAATCAATCTACGTACCTAAATGGGTACATTGCGTGAATGACCTTTGAGGCATGTGTAGTAGGTCGTTTCCTAAAAAACTGTTCTTAAGAAGCAGGAGCTCCGTTGCTAGTTCATCCAATGGCGTAATCTCTGCTTTGACGGGTACTCCATTTGCTGGAGTGGCTTTTTCTGGGAGACACGAAGGCTTGGTTTTCAAAAATGATGCCACTGAAAGCTTAATTTTTCTTACATCGTTCCCGATTATATTTTAAAACTGAAAATCTACATTCCAAAATGGGTACCACTTCAAATGGCCCTTTTAAGAAATGGTACCCATTCTGCTTAGGGTTAGACTGAGGGACAGGAAGTGGTTAGGGTTAGATAGGGGGAGGGCTAGGCTGCCGAAAGTGGATGGTTAGGGTTAACAAAGCTTAGCTTTTACCATTTCGCTGTTCTAAAATAGCGTGACTCTTCTATGTGGCGTCTGCCAAAAACTATCGCCAGTCGACACCTGACTGCTGGAAATTAATCTGTCCCAAGATCGATTTTCTAACCAGCAAACTACACCCTATTTTTCATCCAATGCATGAAGTTCGAAATTCTGTATCCAACATGTAAACACAGGAAATGTGAGGCTTCTGGGTTCTGGGATAGTATTTCTTTTCCTGACAGTTGACAGAAGTCTGTGGATCATCCTAAATAAGATAGTTTGACCTTTTGAGCAATAAAATATTGCACTAAGAATACAAACATAAACACCTCACACCTTTTAGAGATAAGCACAAGATAGGAGATAACAGACTATGTTGACCTTCTTTCCAACCCTGCTGA
>WWET01000592.1:598707-609718 GCA_011038615.1 Limnodynastes dumerilii
TGTATGACTCATCCTATGTATTATATAGATCATGTTGGCTCCATTGCCTGATAAACAATATTTTAATGATTTACTAATGGAATGCAATCTATCAATCATGTCGCAAAAGAAGCATCATAGCAGAGAAAGCTATATCTCGGCCCAATAGATTGCGGCCCAACTGTATGTCCATAGTAATTGCTAACTAACGCGCTTTTGGAACAGAGAGTCCTTTTCTCAAAGGTTTGTTTAGAATGGACTCTCCATTCCGAAAAATGTCACATGTTACATCTAGCTTGCCCAGGTTTATGTATTTAAGTTTCGGCTTGATGGACCATCTCATCACATGATATCCCCGTTTTGGGATTTTGGTTGTCTCACATGCCTAATATATGTTGACTTTATTGTCTCCTGTTTGTAAAAATGTTTAGTGGTATTTTCATGGATTTTTAAATAATAAAATTAAAATAACTCTTTTTTTTTATTACATCTTGTTTTTCTTTTCCATTTTGTGATCAAGAGACTATTAAGGGGCTGCAAATTGAACTTTTATTATTAACATATTCTTCTTCACCATCTATTAAAGTAGCTTTTTGTATTCAGTAAAGGTGGTAGATTCTTCGGATATAGAGAATTAGCAGAAGGATTCTAGGACGCGATATTGTTCATTTTTCTGTCATTATATATAGATTATACTTTATCATATAACATGATCAAAATCTTACATTCTTTAGAAAATAGACAGTGCAATATTACATTTTAAGCTGTAAAATGTATTACTTCCTGACATTTATTTATATGTGTCTGCTCACAAATGGTAGAATATTTTTTACTGTAATCTGTAAAACGGCTTTTCCTGTCAAGCGGAAGGTCAGGTAACGGCATGACTACAGATTTGTCAAAAGGCATCTTTGGTGTTATCCATTTTCTTGTTTATAAGTAAGTCTCTGACAGTGAAAACAAATTTAAACACTGAACATTGTTTGAAGTAAGGAAATGTATACAAAGAGGGAAAAAAAGGGCTTAAAACCAAATGGAGTCAAATCAGTCTGCGCTCTAAAATTATGGTGTGAATTGCCCATTTAGATATACTCCAGCAACTGAACCTGGGATAAGCAATTCCAAACAAAGAAAAAGCAAGATAAAAGAAAGCGCTAGGAGTATATCAGAATAATATATGAATACATATACACAATCTATATATATATAAATGGATGTATGTGTGTATGTTCCATCATAACTCTGGAATGCCTGTAGCAATTTACACCATACTTGTTACGACTTACAATCTGGAAAAAAATACTGTGGAGGTAAGACACCCCTAGCACCCCTAGGGGTGGGGGTGGGAAGGGGGGGACGTAAAAAAGTAATCGAAAATGGCCGATATTAGTGTCGAATCCCTAGTTTTCAGGGTCGCTGAGATGAATAGTGATACTCCCGATGTCGTTTAAGTTCAAATTCAGCATGGGGGGGTGAGAAGGGATGAAAAATAAAATGTCAAAAATTACCAACATTAGTGTCAAATCCATAGTTTTTGGGGTCGCTAAGCTGATTGGTGACAGTTCCGATGGCATTTAAACCCAAGTTTAGTCAAATAGAACTAATAGAACTCTGTAGAACCTTCTGGAAATTTTTTGAAACAAATAGAATTGCTTGTACAAGATAAACTCAGGAACTGCTGAACGCATTCTGAAAATTGATATGTTCCTTAGACTGTTCATTAACATATAGGCTATCTATCTTCACGCTAATTGTTTTAGGGGTTGGGTAGTGAACTTAAACTTGAGGATGGGCGCAATGAAAATAGTCATATTGAGTTAAGATTTCCACGCGGGCGAAGCCGCGGGCAAAAAGCTGTGTGGATCGTGCCAATAATGAGTATCCAGCTTAGCAATGAATTAAAAGGAGAACTAATACCTAAATATTGGATGTACTCAGAAAATAGCTGCCGCCGTTGTGTGTAGGTCATGTGTCAGTGAGGACGTCAAATTCAATGAAGTTACATTCAACTTATTAATAAGTTAATAATTTGAAGATTTTAAACCCGGGCAACGCCAGGCACTTCTGCTAGTATTCAATAAAAATACATAAAAAATATAATCACAGCTGAGGAATTATGGATGCCTCCAAATGTACAGTAATCACAAATATTAAAACTTTTTATTGAATATTGTGTATATGTGTTAATAAATTATTCTTATATACTCCAGGTATACAAACAGTCTATGAAAAGTGAAGGACACAATTTTGAGCAGTGAAAACATTTAGCCTATCAGTTTATGAGGAATTAGTTAAATATACTGAAGGAAGTGAGGCTGTAGACACAGGCTGTAGATGGTTAAATTTTTCCTCAGTCTTTTCCACAGCACATACGCACACACAGGTGGACCCCATGAGTATAATTAGTTTGGGGAGGAGGATAAAAGACTGATAGTGGTTGTTGGCGAGGTGTCCGATTGGCTGGTGATTAATGAGGAGAAATATGTCTAGCCAGAGCTAGGGTCGCCTGGTGTCATCCTGACTTGACTATGTTTGCTGAAGTGGAAAAATAAAGCAATATCTTAAAGCAAGAAGTTGTTGTGTGTCTTGTCCTCTGGCTGCCAGTTGCACACTAAATAACATCATGTTCCAGTACTTACAATCTTATCTCTTTGCTGTTTTCCCAAATTAAGTTTTCAGAACAGACTATATGGATTTTAACTTGCTGAATTCATACAGAGCTTGTCAAGATGAATAGAAAAATGTGCTTCGGTCATAGGCTCCTGGTTACAAACAAGTTTGATACAGGAGCGCAGAAGCAGTTTAGTGGCATCCCTCGACCTTGTCTTTTGTCGTTCAACAATGACTTTATTGCAAATTCCAGAATCACATTTGACAGATATAGAGGATTTCCTCAATCTCTGTTTAGAGGTCCTCAAACGGTCAACTGTTCTCCTTAGCCACTGACCTGGGATGTAAAATAAAAGATTTGGCAGTCTCTATAATTCCACTACATTTTGACTTAATTCTACAAAAAAGTACATAAATCTACTATAAAATATATATGAATAAACATTCTTAAATAGATGCAAGTGCTTTATTTATAACCATATTATCTTGTGTAGCTGAGAGAGAGAAAAGCACCCACACTATAAACATAAATATTTTATCTACTGTAGCTGTGTCACGCAGGTACCTGAGCTATATACACAATTTGTTTTATCTTTTGTAGTACCAGACCCAGCAAATTGAACTATATACACAAACATTCTATCTTCCTTAGCTGGGAGACACAGCTATATGAACTATATACAGAATTATTTTACTATCTGTGGCTGAGACACAAAGGAATCTGAACTATATGCACAATCATTTCATTTTATGTAGTTGAGACACACAGGTACATGGACTATATACGCAATCATTTTATCTTATGTAGTTGAGACACACAGGTACATGGACTATATACGCAATCATTTTTTATCTGATGTAGTTGAGACACACAGGTACATGGACTATATACGCAATCATTTTATCTGATGTAGTTGAGACACACAGGTACATGGACTATATACGCAATCATTTTATCTTATGTGGTTCAATCACACAGAGACCTCAACTATAACCACCACTATTTTAGGGGCAGCCTGGTGGCTCAGTGAGTAGCCCTTGTGTCTCACAGCGCTGAGGTCATGAGTTCAATTCCTGGACTATCTGTGGGTAGTTTGTATGTTCTCCCCGTGTCTGCATGGGTTTTCTCTCACCCTCCAGGGACTGAGGTGAATGTTAAATATTCTCTGCGTAATCTGATAGTGCTACCTGTTAATAAATAAGTATGTTCTGTAGCTGAGAGACACAGCTACCTATGTACCTGTTATCTTCTGTAGAAGAGCTGAAAGGAGCCTGAAACAATCATATTACCTTCCTGGGGCCGGATCCTGAACTACGTACAAGGGATTTACGCAAGTCATTTGCTTAAGTCCCCTGTCTCAGAACATCTGCACACAAGAGGTTCTGACATACTTAACTAAGTGAAGTAAGTCCGTAAGTACACGGAAAAAGCTGATCCTTTTACGATGACTATAGCCACTTAAATGAGAGGTCTGTGTACATATGGCGCAGACCTAGTCGTAAAAGTTAAGGTAGCTATCTGGACACGTAAGTACTACTAACAGCGGGAAGTTCAGGCGGCATGCACTCCCTGCAAGATCTGCGTAACTACAGACTCCCGCACGCACATAAAGTGTGTAGGGATCTGGATTTGGCCCCTGCTGTGCAAGACACAGCTTCTAGAATATATAATATACATACATTTTGTTGTCATTAATTGCTAGATTGCAAAGGGCCTTAATACCTCTTTCCAGGGTGAGTAGAGAACAGTTGGTGTGCTACGATTGTACTTTAATTGTTAGATTGGCCAAAGAGATAATAGTGAGGCTGTGAGTAATTTCAGAATGATTTTCTGACATAAACAGATTATTATTTTGGCATTCAGGGAAAACTCTAACACCAAGAGCCAGATTTACTAATCTGCGGGTTTGGAAAAGTGGAGATGTTGCCCATAGCAACCAGATTCTAGCTGACATTCTCTAGTTTGTAATAGGAAAGTGATAGCTACAACCTGATTGGTTGCTATGGACAACATCTCCACTTTTCCAAACCTGCAGCTTAGTAAATCTGACCCCCAAAATGTTATTTTTAAGTTTTATTACAACATTTGAAAATAAAATGTATACTTAATTTTTCTTATTTCTTTATATAGGTACAAGGAGCACTAAAGAGACAGTGGATGCAATATAAAACTCAATGGGGACAGAGGAGGCGAGAACACTGTTCTATGCGTTCCACGTCCTACACTGCCACGTCCATAACAGAGGTCCCCATTTATCTCTACCCTCATGATTCCAACAGCGAACAGTCAAACGGCAAATATGGAGATGACTCTGAGATCACTGCACTTAACTCTGGGGACACCTATGCCTAAAGCTTGACAAGACTAAAGAAGTTTTATTAATACCATGACACATTTTCCTCGGTGGAAATAAAGCCTTCAACGGAAGTGACGACAAGTGGACCTAGTGTTTGGTGTACACTAAGAGAAGGATTTTCTGGAGGTCTAGACGAGTTGTGTGGGCTATAGACGCAAGGCCTACATTACAGAGTGACCCGGTTTATCAGACATGGTGGACAAATCCAGAGAATGTGAAATTTATATAATGTGACCATTAACAGACTCATATCATGACATTTCTTTAAGAGCAGCAGATTGTCAGATCTTCGGAAGCCAAAACCATAAAATAGAGAGATAATCTTTCTTGTTCTGCTAATGACGCAAAATACTGACTTTCAGCTGCAGGTTTTTATGTGTGTTACTCTTTGAAACAGGGTTGTTGGGTTTATTAGTATTAAGCTATTAGCACACACGTAGGTTAGTTCTCTTCCTTCAGCTGTTTAGAATAGCACAATTTTGAAGAACTTGGCTTTGGCCCTTGGTGTCACCAATGTTTCCTTTAGTTGAATAATATGGACATGTTAAATGGGGTGCAATCTACCCATCTTCACCCAAGTTAATATAAATATATAGAAGGCTCTTCCTCCAGTAGCTCAAATCAGTGTTTTGCTTTTTAAACTTAAAAATCCTCTGTGGTTGACTTCCAGTCAGGGCCAGATTATATGGAGATGACCTGTGTCCAACATATTGGGGGGTCTTTCATAAATGTTGACCAATTGAGCATTTCTCCAAGGGGGCTACTGGAGGCTGCTCAAAGACTCACTAGTATAGTAATACTAGCAACTACAATTGGCAGGACGCAATGTCCTATGTTACATGAACCCTCTGTCTACGATGCCCGGAGTTTCCCAGGTTGCTCGTGTATGAGTTGCCTGAGGAACCCTATAATCCATCATATGACCATGGCTTCAGTAGTCATGTATAAACACCAAAGCATTGAGGCAGAGATGACAATAATAAACAGATGCTGATTGGATGGACAAAGAATTTGTTCGGACAGTCAGGTTCTGATTTTACAACCCTGCAATAGAGCTCACCTATCTTTTAATACTATTACTATTAAAGGCTTCCAGCAACATACTCCAATTCGTAAAGCGTGTGCCCTAGTCTAAGCAATTGGTGGATATCCTGGATACCAGTTTTGGTCACTACATTGACAATAAAATATTTGGCAGTGACGCAGCTGACACCCCAATGTTATGTGCATCATTGCCAAAATCAACAAGGTATTCCCCCCAAAAAATGTGTACCTTTATCCCTCTCCTGTCTCCGCCCACGCTTTCCTCTGCTCTGTCCACGCCGTACTCCACACTGTCCACGTTCTTTCTGCCAAAAGAATGCCGACAGGTTAACTTAGTGGACACCCGTTGATACAATACCACCATCAATGTAGTAGTGTGGCGAAAAATAGGCTTGTAACCAAGACCTATCAACAGTGGACCTGATTCACAGATCAGAATGAGTTAAGTTTGTCAGTATCCGCACCTAACTCATCTGACCTGCCATCATTATTAGGAACCTTAAGAGTGCCATAGACCTTCCTTAACTAACGTTCATATTTTCCTTCTCAAGAAGACAAAATACGATCGGAGATCCCTTCCCCACACCCTCCCTGGCTCATTTAAATCCATCTACCCACTCACTCTTCTTAAAAAAAAGACAGAGACTGCCATGGCACACTTCTTCCTTCTTAAATATCTATGTGCGGTCTTTAAAGACCGTCCATAATCTACGTACCACTTGCATACGTAGTAGGTCATTTCCAAATTCTCTGCACTTAAGTAGCAGAAGCTTTTAAAGTATGTATCCGGTCCAATGTATCAGTATATTCCCATGCAGCCATTCTGGCTAGAGATTTTATATAACATTTATCCTTCTGTCTTTATATTATTCAACTTAGAGGTAACAACGGCTAACACTTAACTTGAGTTTATTTTGTTCAAACTGCTGAAATTATTTCACCCTCAACCCACAAAACTGGTAAAGTGCTTATAGCTTTTATTCTTACTTTACTCATGTTGTTTGATAACTTGTCCATTATACAAGTGATCATCTTCTGACAGTAATTTAGACTCTTAGATTTGACTCTCTTGATTTGAAGATGTTGCTTGTGTTCATCCGTAATCATGTAAATGAATGAGTAGGAGACCTCCTTTGCTGGAGAATCAAAGGAGATCTTGTAGAAATATTTTCCTGTGCTTATATTTCTAATGTCGATGGTGATGAAAAATCAGGACACAACGAATTTTATATCTGTTAAAGTGTTGAGCGGCAGCTTTATAAGTTGTTTTATATGCAGTTTAAGAAAAGTTAGCTATTTTGATGAAGTCCATAAATCTTGTTATATAGTATTAAAGAGAAAGAGAATATATACGCTATGGAAATAATACAGAGAACTATAAAGACTATTTATAAATTTAACTATATTTAAAGAAAAAAAATCTATATGCATATTTTTGTGTGGATTTTTTAGTATTCATGCAACCATCTACTGTGTTACTGCTCGTATGTTTCAGTACATTTGTTTAAGGGCTAATTTATGATTAACAATTCATTTATAAGGATGCAATATTGGCAGTGTCTTAATAATAAGGACTGCGGAGTACATTGGAGATGAAGACTAGATATATTTTCATAATATAGCGGTATAGAGTCATAGTTTTATCTGTGAAGAATGTATAAAATGTTATTGATTTTTCCAAATCGCTCTTTATTATACAAAGCCTGCATTCAAGCTACATGGATTGCAGCCATTGGTGTGAAAATAATGCAATAGTGATTACTGAAGTATAAATTATCTGGAAAAAAAAACGTATTTAGCAGTTTTCAGTAATACAATGGTCTAAAATCATCTTTTTATGACTTGAAACTATGATGTTGAAGATTATGTTGTATTAATGTCAGTGCCACTAGAATTGTGGTAGACTGTGATTTATGACCAAGTGGGGCCCTAGACAAAGATACTGATATTTGGGCCCCTTCAATCACCCTGTTGGTCCGGTTCATGAAGTTGCAGGCCACGGAGAGGAGATGTGGTGAAGGTCTGAAGAGGGGTATATTTTTCTACTTATGCCCTCTCTGTGCTTGTTCTGCCATTGAATCTGAGCCTAGAAGGACCCTAAGCAGGAGTCTTGGGGATAGATTTACTAATCTGCAGGAAAGTAAAATTGGAGATATTGCCCATACAACCAATCAGATTCTGGCGCTCATTTTTTCTATTACATACTAGAAAATTTCAGCTTCAATTTGAAAGGTTGCTATGGGCAACATCTCCACTTTTCCTTTCCTGCAGCTTAGTAAATCTGGACCTTGGTTACTCTCCTGGGAATTTGACTAATGTACTGTATGTATGCTACATAAACTGCAACGATTTATGTTTGATAAAGAATCTAAATCATACTTGGCATCTGTTTGGTACCCCTTCAAACCCTGCCCCCTTTACAGTTGCCCCCTTTAAACTTTTCGCAAAATCAAGGAAAAGTCTGACATACATGATGGGAAACTGCATGTATGGTGGGCCCACCTATTAGGAAAGTTGAATAGGGGTTTTTTAATTATTAAACCTTTGTTTACTTACCAATCTCTGTAGGAAGCAAGCGGCTGCTAAATGTTAAATAAACAAAGTTTTAATGATTTCCTATTGGACTGCAATCATGTTTTCCCACTCCCCACCATGTTGTGAAATCAGCACCATGGCAGTGAAAGCTTTTTCAGAGCCCAGCTGTAGCAATGCATTGCACGGCAGGTGGTGAAGACACAATGAAAGATTTGCGTTAAACTGCAATTTGTAAAATTGAACCCCACTGTGGGCCAAATGCAGGAGAGAGATTTGCTTTCCATGAACTCCAGAAGCACTGCACAAAATCTGAGTCAGCAAGTATGGTCTAAACATATCATAAGAAAAATATAGAATTTTCACAACCTCATTGGCTTTTTTTATATTGATTTCTTATCCAAACAACCATACACACACATTCACAATCACTGAAATATAATTAATAAAAATAAAATACATTTTACACGATGTACAAAACATCCTCCTTTCTAGATCATGCAAAACGGATAAAAGAAACATGTTCCTCCATTATTTCAGAAACCTCTGTAAATCGGTTCTTTTATATTGTGTCCCTTTTTTTTTGTATAAAGACATATTTAGAGGTCCGGGGACTGGTCATTTACAGATGTTATGAAAAATAAAACTGTGCAGCTCTGAAAACATTTCTTTGTGAAAATAAAAAACTATTTTGTTGAATTCCATCTGTTTTTATCAATATGGGTCATAATAAAGAATTCTGTGCACTGTGCAGGATGTTTTATAATCTAACCAGGTGTTCCGCTCAGCACTAAAAGGAACATTTAGCTTTATGCTAAATATTACAGTGCATTAAAAGATGATGACTGTCAGATTATGTTTTGCAGAGTCGTTACTGCAACACCTGTCTAACAGAATATTGTAAAGCTGACATGTTAGTTCAGCATTACAGTAACCCTGACCCTGGGCTGTATTCACAGATCCGTTTCTGTGTGGCGTTCCATGCATATCTTTAGGATCGGATTAACTGCATGCGTAGTAACTTTATTACATTATAGGTACACACAGAAGTCCATTACGCACGTACTTGTGAATCGCACTTGGGGACATAGGTACGGGAGGCGTGGTTGAAATTCGTACGGACAAAGTTACATGAAAGTGGGTGGGGGAGGCATTTAAATGACCGATTAAGGGTGCGGTTAGTTACATACGCACGTACGTAAGTATTATACGAACATAAATACACACGTAGAGATAAGGGTGCCCTATGGAGGCGTAATTCACTGAAAACCCTTCCATGTGAGGGGAGTGTCTGGGTGTTGCCGTGCAATGTAAGTGCATATAATTGCGTACCTTTAAGTAACGGATCTGTGAATACGGCCCCCTATTCCTATTTCCTAACCCTAGCCAGTTACCAGAGGAGCCCAGCAGATAGCAGCCGGTAACGGTAAGAGTAAATGTAAATAGTACAGTGTGGGTGGGGTAAGGCACCTTCGCTGTATCTAGACTTCTGCACCACCCTCTTTTCAATGGGGGATGGTTCGAAGGTCGTAAGATAGAGGTCAGGGATCATAAGTTGTATGTGTACAAGGGGAGTGGCCTTTCCTCACTCGCACAAAAGCCTGGATCCAGCGTGCATTGAGTACCCGCTGCCGCTGTGCTACATGGTTCATTGAATAGCACTTGTGCCTCACAGCAATGAGGTCATGAGTTTTCCCTTGGTGCCGCAGTTTCCTCCAACATGCCAAAAACATCCTGGTAAGTTAACTGGCTGCTTACTAAACCTAAACCCTAACCCTAATGTGTGTGTATGTAGGTGTTAGGGACTTTAATATGTAGCTCCAATAAGGGACATTGACAGATGTGAATGTCTTATGCTCTCTGTAAAGCGATGTGGACAATTTGTGGTGCTATATAAATATGCGTTAATAATAAAAGAGGAGACACAAGTCTGGATCAGGTCTTGCGTCTGGTGGACTGCATTGTTTGCCATCCATAAATAAAGAATGCTAATATGTTGCTATCAATATAGCAAACAAGTAGTTTTCAGGTATATAGATGTGTCCTCATACACCTTGGCTGAGCGAGGAAACAGTTTTTGGTGGTGATTTTAAAGATACCAGGGTCCTTGGTGTAATAACCGGGGACTCAGACACGGAAAAAAAAGCAGGTTTTTCCTATGTCCGACCAAGGTAAATGGTGGTGTGAAACGGGCTGGCTGGCAAACTTTAGCCTGGGGGGGCAAGCCCACAGCAGCAGCCCATGAGTTAATGGCTTGTCCTTAGGGTAAAAAATATTTCTAGTCTCCACTCTAGTCTCCAGCCCCCAGTATCCCCCATCATGTTTCCAGTCCCTCAGTATCCCCCATCAAGTCTTCAGCCCCCCATTATCCCCATCATGTATCTCCAGCCTCCCCAGTATCCACCCTCATGTCACTAGCCACCCCTCCAATATCCCTCTCATTGTCATCACCCCCCTAGGACCCCCCATCATGTCTCCAGCCCTCCTAG
>WWET01000592.1:610222-625694 GCA_011038615.1 Limnodynastes dumerilii
CAGCCCCCCCCCAACATCCACCATCATGTTACCAGTCCAGACCCCAGAGTATACCCATCATGTCTGCAGCCCCTCCTCAGTAACACCCCTCATGTCTCCAGCCCCTCCTCAGCATCCACCATCATGTCACCAGCTTCCTTCAGCTATCTTCACTTACGTTAGATGTCTTCCCTTCCTCCGTGGCGCGATGTCCCTGCTTCCTGTGCAGGCAGGAAGTCTCTGCTATCAGCTGCCAGCCAGAACACAGAGCAGCTGATCGCAAAGCCTGGCAGCTGATAGGAAGTTTGCGATCAGCTGCTCTGTGTAACCACAGCGGCGGCTGATAGCAGGGATGTCGGCTGTGCTCCTCTTCCTCCTCTGCGGCGCATGGTCCGGCCAGATAGTCGCGGCTGTACTGTACATGTGCCACGTATTATGTGGCCTCACTAGACCACCAGGGATAGGCCCAAAACTGATTTTTAAAAAACGGTGCTACCTGGGGGGCACAAGCCCCCCTGCCCCCCCGCCCAGCCCGCAACTGGTGTGAAAGGTGCCAACCCAGGTTTTTCAACCAGGATCTCACCTAACACCATACATCTAATTGTAGGGATTTATTTACTGTTAAAGGTTAAAAACTTTGGATTATTGCAGGGTAGTGATGTGAAAGTGGAGTAAAACTATGAGAATATTATTTTTAAGAATAAAAAACAATAATAATAATGGACCGTATTCAGAGATCCGTCAGCGAAAGATTCGCAATTATACGCACGATCGTTGCGAGGCCACACCCATGGCAGTCCCTTTACACGGACGGGTTGTCCTTGACTTACGAGTGTCTCAACCACCCTTATCTGTAAGTGTACAGTTCCATGCGTAATACTTCTGTACATACATATCTAACTAACCGTGCCCTTAAACGATCATTTAAATGCCCCCCCACCCACTTTCACGTATCTATCTCCGGACGGATTACAACCACGCCCCAACGTACGTATTTTCTCATGTGCGATTCACAAGTCCGTGCCTAATGTAAATTCAATGTAGACAGCGTAAATTTAGTTACTACACATGCGCAGTTCATCTAAAAATACGCACGGAACTTCTCGCAAAAACGGTTCTCTGAATATGGTCCAATAATAGTAATCTTTTTCTTACTGTATATAGAAATGAAATAACACGTACACAATACATCGCAAGTGATTTCTGACACTTTTGAATGCGTTGGAAGTGTCATATCCTAATGCACATCACAGATACTCAGCCCCCGGGCTTAGACATGGCCTGTGGCAGGAGTAAATGTTTTGACGTAACCGGTTTGGCTCTGGATTGGGTGCACTTGGTTGGATATTAACTACATTCCTCTATACCTTCCATCCCTCACACAAGCCGCCAATGCTCGAGTTACGCTCAGGTCTGAATCACCCGTGACTGCGCGTTGTTCAGTTCTGAGCATGCCCAGTAGAAAATCACGCAGGAAATCATCACGTCAGCTGGCGTAAGCTCACCTCTGAAGGGGACCCTCTGTAGTACCTCCAGTTCCACTGTATCAGAACAAAAAAAAAGCTCCAGCACCAGGTAATCAGCTGTCTCAGCTGGTGAAAAGAAGGCAACACTGAATACCACTGAGTATTCCCAGAAATGATATTTTATATATACAGTAGATAGATAAATACATGCAGTACAGTGTCCCTGTAATGATTCAGCTTCATCATTCTTGAGGCCATTTCACATTATTCCATCTGATTACTGACAGGTGTTGGCTATGAGTGTGTCATCGCCATTCCCTATGTATGTAATTAGCACATCTGATGTGCTGTTGTTTCATTAACTGCCATAGCTGGGTTGACCTAAAATTGGATCTTTCTATATGTTTACTATTCATACAAGTGACCTGTAATCATAGCCACAAAATAAGGCTGGATGGAAACTTAGCAAACAACGAGTGAATAATTCATGGCGGATTTTCTGCTTACATGTAATTAGTATCCAGTTGTATTCAATGCACTTGGTTCTTGAATTAAATACACCAAGCGCGTCCACCTTTTAAAAGAACCTAAAACTAATAAAAGTACAGCATAATATAGCCTAAATAGAATTTATCACAGGTTACGTTCAGGTTAGTGAAGGTGGGCGGGGGGAGTTAGTTTAATGAGGGAGGGAGAGAGAGCTGATTTTCCCTTGCTTAGGCCGGCTGAAGTTAGGGTAGCCTTCAGCCGGCGTAAGCGAGGGAAAATACGCCCGCACAGGGGGAGTGTCTGGGGAAGGGGACACCGATATTCAGCATGGATTATCAGCTCCAGCAGGAGAATTGAGTGGTGCCGATATTGGGACCTTTCGCCCTTTCGGTTATCATATATGGGGATCTCCTCAGGATCGTTTATTAGTCACTATCTTCTGGTAGCATTACAACTCTAGTGTATGCCCAGCTTAAGCTTTGATCTTTATCATAAAGAGAAACTGACATTCTGCTTTTTGTATTAGTTAGACAGTAAAAGAAAGTATCTTGTTACTGGTGGTTACAGCCCATTGCTATTATGACATTGGGCCAGATCCAGAACAACGCTTGTGAGCGAATTTACGCGTAGCGGAGACGTAAAATCGCCTTTTGGTAAGTACTGCGCATGTGCACCATAGAAAATACGCTCCGTAATGTAGTGTACATGTGAACGTATGGGACATTCACGGATGTGTCACGTAAATCCTTACGTGAGGGTGAGTCAAAATTACGTCTGAAATACGCTATGTAGGTTTGTATTTAAAGTGTACAGTATGGGCGTGCTTAGCTGCATATATACGTGTTGCTCATACGTACGTGAGCGGATCACATCGGTTACGTGACCAAAAGTTAAGGCAGGGTTTGGAAAGCGGATCTCGGACAAAATATGTACATCCAAGGGGAGTTTATAGAAGGTACGCACGCGAAAATACGCTACGCGAGGAAACGGATTGCAAGCGGAGTTCTGGATCTACCCCATTATGTCAATAGTACATGTAAAAAACAGGAAATTCCAAAGATAGTGTAGCAGGTTCACGACAACGATAAATTGTACTCAATCCTAATCACTCACAATAGTTGCCTCTTGTTCAATTTCCTGTATCACATATATTAGGGCAACCCGGATCGCTCCACTCCCGTCCAGGACAACCTACTCCTCCTTTGTTCCTCCCTCCTCGCCAGCCAGCAGAGTCTGGGAAGACAAACAGAACAACGGGTGCAGAGACCCTCGTATAACCCGCAACTACTAACACACCGCTCTCGTGCAATATATCCTGCTCACCTTTGGTTCCTCCTACAACCAACTCTTAATAAAGATTTCTTTTGAATCCAATTGCCGACTACAGAGTTTTTTCTTAATACCACAGGTATTAACCAGGGTCTATGGCATAGGAATCTATTATCTCATATCTATCCATCTATCAGGTGCACAAAATAAACTTAATCACCACTAAATGAGGCTGCAGGTCTGATTTATTATATTAGGATGCCAAGAAAAGTATATGATACTTAAACAAGGATGTGGTGGGATGTAACCATCCGGGGCCCAGAAAACACTTTTAATGTTATTGATTTGTTATCACTATGGGCTGGATCCAGACTTTGTTAAGTGCTTGAACTTAGTTACTCCTGGGCTAAACCATGTTGATTTCAGGGGGAGTCAAGGTAATTGTATTCTTTGCATGCAGGGATATATCTTTGAATTGCTTACTGCACACAGGCACTGACCAGCTTTACTATCACACTGTTATTTAGACTTGGGATAGGAAACATCACCGCTTAATTCTAATACTGTTTGCAACAGATAAAAATGACTCCCCTGCAATCAAAATGGTTTAGTCCAGAAGTAACTAAGTTCAAGCACTTAACTAGGTCTGGATCCAGCCCAATGTTCTTAAATGTTGCCAGGTAGTTCTTGAAAAGTTATGAAAGCTCCTGTACATGTATATACTGTATATATATGTGTGTGTGTATGTACACTGTATGTATATTTATATTGGCATTTTGTCTCAGACCACCAAGTGTTAGAAACAGGGAGGTGTCTGTGCTAAGCTCCACCTTTTCCAGTCCTGTGATTGGAGGAGATGTTAATGCAGGTGTGCAGGGGTGTTGCTAGGTGATAAGGGGGCTGGGGTTGTGTTGCTGGGTGTTAGGGAGGTAGTTGATAAATAGTGATAGTATAAAGTGAGTAAGGGAAGAGGTGAAACCCTCCATTCAGCAGTATAAGTTATCTGGCAGGTTGCAGGTTTGGGATAGATTGAGGTAGCATTGACAGGCAACCCAGAGTCTCTAAGGAAGATGAGAGAGACCTATGGATGTTGCTCTATGTTAAAGATACTGACAGCTCATAACACAGATAGAAACACTGATAGAAAGTGTTCAATTCAGTTTACAATCAACAATCATCTATGTCATATAATCTGTGTCAATCTATTCAATTAAAATAAAAATTGCATTGGTTGATTTTGTCTTAATCTCTCTGTGTGTATGCCTTTGTGAGACCGAACCCAAAAAAATCCAGATCCTGAATAAAAAAGAAATCTGACAAAGGATTAAAGTGTCAGCAACTAAAACAGCCCAAATACTGTAAAAAATTTGTTCTTTAAAATGATGTGATTAAATTGAGCTACAAACCTCTGTCTCTCTCACTTGGACTTTGTTGAATGAAGTGCTACTCATAAAATGCAGAACAGTGTAAATCTTTTAAGAAATATTTATTTATGAACGTGGTAATCTCAGTCACAGCTTTTATCTACTTTTATGTAATGATTTTGCACAAAGGTAACTGCAATATTATATGGTTATTATTTTTTTTAAAGTCGTTTAATTTCAGTCAAGAATGATTGCCTAGGGAGCAACGAAATACCAAAATAACTTCTGAATTCAGACAATTTTCTGTGCAATTGTTGGTTTAATCTTATTCTAGCTTTTACTTTATCTTATACAAAATACAGTTGTGCTCAGTTTAAACCTTTCCCAAACTAAGTGACATTTCTACCATACAAGGTGGGCCCATCTGCTGGGGAAAGTAGAATAGTGCTTAAGAAATCATTAAAATTTTGTTTACTTACCTACTGGTTTCCTGCAGAGACCAGACAATGGAACTAATGTCACCTATTCAATATCCTACAGTGAGAGTGTATGACTCATCCTGTGAATTGAATGGGCGATGTAAGCTCCATTGTACAATTTCTGCAGGAAGCCAGCAGCCGATAAAAGGTAAATAAACAAAGTTTTAATGATTTACTAATGGAATAATATCTAGCTTCCCTACCATGTCGCGAAAGATGCAACATATATGTATAAGCTGAAATTAAGTAAACGACTGCTCAGAGAAAAATATATATGAGACTTTAAATTGCCACATACAATGTGATCGTGATGAGTAAGATAGTGAGTTATTAAGCGGGGAGTAGTAAACACTTTACATTAATGGGTGCAAAAAATGGCAAAAGTGAGGATCAGGAGAAAATTAGTTATGGGGTACCAGAAAGTAACCCTCAAAACTAAGAGAAAGAGCCATATGTTCCAATGCACACCAAATTAAAACATAACCTTTAATATTATTCATTAAAAGATCCTTGTATAAAAGAGCCCATTGAAAATTAATTAAGGGTATAAATAATATTGCAAAAAGTGGTAGGAAAATGAATTAATTGGTTAGGCATAGGATATGTAAGTATTACTCCGATCACTACCACCAATATAGGTGTGAGCCCAGCGAAAAAATATATATCTAAGTCTCAAAATAAATCACAAAAATAGTGGGGTCATAATCTCTATGACAGCAATAACAAAACACAATGAACACAATCCACCACTGCACGTCGCCCCAATCCCTCAAGGAATTATGCTATTGGTATAGCTGGTAGCCGTAATCACTGAGTGGATAATATGGCAACAGCTTTCCCCAGGAAGCCAGCAGCCGATAAAAGGTAAATAAACAAAGTTTTAATGATTTACTAATGGAATAATATCTAGCTTCCCTACCATATCGCGAAAGATGCAATATATATATGTATAAGCTGTATCTGAGCCCCACTGTAAATCCATATTCTCCTGTAATAGTGAAGAGTGGAAGTTTCCAAACTCAACTCAAACTCTGTGCAGATTCTGTATGTTAGCCTCTGTATATTTTTTATGTGGAAGTGCAGCAGTAAATCACTCTGCGCAAGTGCAGAACAGAAACAAGCACAGAAATATGTATGTAAGGCAACCCATACACCTGTGTCAGCATACATGTGCTCTATACACATAAAGAAATTGATTTAATTAATTAGCAAAGGTTTGGGTCATACACTACACTACAATTCATTAGTTTAATGCCTGAGTAGCAGCATATTGCTGCGACATATGCTCAGGCATTATTCTAACTAGGGTTATATATTTGTAAGGGGTTTTTAGATTACTGTAAATTACAAAAATTTAAAAAATCTCATTTCAACCCTGCAAACTTTTATTACTGGCTACAGTACAACCCTCAGCCTCTGTGCATACAGCTCCATTTGTGTTCTTTCATTGACTGCCTTTTTTGACTAAGTCCAATCCAGAGTTACGCACTGTAGCGGAAACACGCCATAGAATCAGATTTATGCTGCTTCCACATTCCGCAGGTATGAACGCTAAATGTATCTGGTGAGCCCTAGAGTGTAGGCAGCAGCTGAAGGTGCTTTCATCTTCATGCTCTGGTATGAAAGCCCCGAATTAGAGCCACATAGGATTTCTACTGGTAGATGAATAGAGAGAGAGAAATCTCAATAATCTACAGCAATTATTTATCCTGGTGATTGGGCTAATAATCACTGTAGTGGTTGGTCAGGGTGGATTTTCCAAATGACCAATAATTAGAGCAGAGGCAATCGGGTGCAAAGGTGTCCTGTCAATCCCAGTAGACTCTCTCTCTTCAACATAGATTATTGGATCTAGCAGTTGAGGTGTATGAGGAAAATTTTTCCATTTATCAGCCATTTTTAGATATGCCGACAGCGCATTTCACAAATAGCTTTGTAAAACTGTGGATCATTCCCTTAATATGCAAGATGTCAACAAAAATTAACCATTATCCTTTTTATGCAATGAGAGACTCAGAATTATTTTGTTACTCTAGAAAATCTATGTAAAACAATGTAAAAACAATAAGCGATGCAAATGTTTATTCAGGAAAATATACTTCCCAAACTTTACTTTTTAAATAATTTTACAGGGAATTAATTATTAGACGAGGACTAATATTTTTATGTATTAGGAAAACAAACAACTCTCTTACCTAATAAATAACACTGAACATAAGTGGGGATCAGAGGTAATTAAAGGCTGTATTTATGTTAGCATATACTATGATGCATTTGGGGCGTTTTGTATTGACAGATGGTGAACCAGTTTGATAGCTGTCTGCATAATATTTCAACCTTCAGTGAGAGATCAACATTCCAGATGGTACATGTTTGGGCTTATTATAGACTTACTACATAAAGGATCATGCAACTGATAATATCAATCAATGCATGCTGCACAAGTTAACAATATTTATTTGATCATTAATGATGTAAGTAACAAAAAAATCATTTTTATCTTTGTCCTTGGGCCAGATTTACTAAGATGCGGGAAAGGAAAAGTGGATATGTTGCCCATAGCAACCAATCAGTATCTTGCTCTCATTTCCTATTACATACTAAAAACTGTGGTGGGGCAGGAACAGTCTCTAGTGGTGGGACATGGTAATTGCGGTGTAGAAAATGGCCCTGTCGTCGTAAAAAGGGTCGTTATCAGCAAATAACACCTGGGGCCAGATTTAAAGTGGAGATGTTTGCCCATAGCAACCAATCATATTCTAGCTGACATTTTCTAGTATGTAATAGGAAAGTGAGAGCTAGAATCCGATTGGTCGCAATGGGCAACATCTTTACTTTTCCTTTCCCGCTGCTTAGTAAATCTGGTTCCTTTAGTCAGTCTTCTTTCATACAGTTTATCAGCTTGTATAAAATGTTGTTACTCGGGACGGGATCCACAGTTTGAAAACAAGAGGAAATCAGGTGGAAAGTTACACCTGTGCAAAGCCATGTCAAATTTCAAGGGGGAGAGGAATGAATTCTTTGCACAAAGGCCAAATATTTTCCTTATTGCACACAGATACTGACCAGATTTACTTCTCAACTGTTATGGGCTTGGACTAGGAAACATCACCTCTCAACTCTAATATTGAGCCGTATTTACTACGTGCGCGTTTTTACGCTCCCCTCTTCAGGCCGTGCAATCGTAGACTTACACCTCCATAGACCACTTTACGTGTGTACTAACGTGCGTATATGTCGTCTGTGTGTTCGATTCTTTAAAACCGTGCCCTCATTTAAATGCCTCCCTCCACCCACTTTCATGATAATTTTCAAGTAGATATTTCAACCCCTCCTCTCCGTACGTATGTACCAAAGTGCGATCCACAAGTCCGTGCCTAAAGCACTTATGTGCGTAAATACTACGCAACTTACGTAAAAAAGTAACTACGCAACTTACGTAAAAAAGTAACTACGCATGTGCAGTTAAAACGTACCTACAAATACATACGTAACTACACGTTAAAACGGGTCTGTGAATGCGGTTCACTGTGTGCAACAGATGCAATCCACCGTCTCCACTACAATTCAGCATGGTTTTGCCTTGGTGTAACTTTCCACCTGTTTTCCTCTTATTATGAAACTCTGGACCTGTTCTCTATGATTATTGTGTAACATCTTATTTCTGTATTCATTTTTTTTTATGTTTTTCAAAGTCATCTCTTCTAACATGTTACAAAATGTTGCTGACATGACAAAAATGAATAAAAATTCAATCTATGGCAGAGATAAAGGTATAATAAAAATCTCTGTGCTAAGTTTCGTTTCCTTAGCCTTGTGAAAACTCTAAACTCTAAATCAACCTTTAATTTCGAGGGTTCCAATTAACACTCTATATGTTTGTTATGCTGGTGTTATTAAATTTGTGTTATGTGTTAATCATTTCCTACTTTTTAATGACAATCATGTCCAAAAATTTCAAAACATCTGCATCAGACATCTTTAAGAAGATAATAAAACACAATTAACCTGTCAATACAGAAAAAGGTAATTTAATTTTAACACATGCAAATGTATTATACTAAGTTGAATTATGGCAAAACAAGACAAAATCAGGAGCCATTTTTTTGTTCTGCAATTTTATAACCCCCTCTGTCTAGAGACTTGCAGTTATGGGCAAAACCATGTTCATTTCAGAGGGAGTCAAGTTAAGAAGTGTATTCTTTGCATGCAGGGATATATCTTTGAATTGCTTACTGCACACAGATACTGACCAGCTTTACTATCACACTGTTATTTAGACTTAGGATAGGAAACATCACCTCTCAAATCTAATACTGTTTGCAACAGATGAAATATGACTCCCCTGCAACCAACATGAGTAACTTTCCTCTCTTATTTTAAAGATCCTTCTTAAGTCTGAATCAGGCGCAGTGAATTTCTTGGAGGACAATATGCAATCAAAGACTCACAGTTATCTACAACAACATGATTTCAATAATGGAGACAGAAATAAATAAAATACACTTTACGCTATCATTTCACAAGTAATGCTCCTAAAAATATATATTATAGTAACATTTCCATTAAAATATTTTTCTAGTATATCAACATTTCAAAATGAATATATGAGTGAATATAATTTACAAGTAAATAAATAATAGGTTATAAATATATTCTCCAAACTATTTCTTAACAAACTATATTTTACACTAAATTAATTAGAATATATATATATATATATTATGCACAATTAATTAGCACAGCATTGTGAACACATTATTGAAGTAATTATTAATAAATACATTTTAGAAAGAATTAACTGATAAAACAATATATGAATATCTTATAATTGTATACTAAATCTAATTGTTTTCCACAGGTCATTCATCAATAAACCTCTTCTACAACCAGTTAATTAATATAATCAAACTTATTGCACATGCTGTTTTCAAAGGAATTGATTTACTAAACAAACCTTTCAATAACAATTTATCAGTATTCTATATAAATTAGTTAATTAATATTTATGTATGTACTCCACCAATACATTCTCCTTCTATAGCTAAATTGCTCAAAACATATTTAATAAATAAATGTAATTACTGAAAAATTCAAGTAACAAATCAATATACATTTACTGTAAGTAATTCTTAAATAAACAAAAAATATTCTAAAGGGATTTATAAATAAATAATTAATAAATACATTCCAAGATTTAAAGAAAATTAATTAAATACATTTCTTATACAAAGAATTAGTTAACATATGTATTAATAATAAAAAATCCTTTAAGATGAAATTAATAAACTTATTTTACAACTAATTTATCGCTAGTTCATACAAAAGTCTTTTTTCTATGAATCTGTTTTACAAGGAAATCATCAATAACTATATTTGACAGGCACAATAACACATAAAAAAAAAATGCGTAGATGGATATATGCTCCTTTTTACTTAATTTCCGTGAGTGTTAAACTGATTGCATTATTTTTCTTTTATCCTGTGAAAGCTCACATGTCCATGCTGACCAATCAGTACACACTCTGGCCCATATTCAGACCACCGGACGTATTGCATATACTGTACGTAATTTACGTACATAATCTATGTATCTTTTCGTTACGTAGATTGCATATATGTGGTCTTTAAGACTGCATATACGCAATCTACGTAACGAAAAGATACGTAAATTACGTTAAAAAAATTACTACACATGTGCAGTATCAAATTGCAGTAAACCACGAACGTATATATGCAATACGTCCGGTGGTCTGAATATGGGCCTCTACCTTCCAGGGTTAAGAGGAACGACAAGTCTGACTTAGGGTTGAGTTTGCAAGTGTTCATTCCATGTTAACCTATTTATGGGACAGGTAGACCTGGCGTACAGGTGTCAACCCTGAAGGGGAAAGCAACATGGACTTGTTTAGAGACCCTAATGGTGGCAGGAGATGCAGAACACACAAGCCACTGTAAGTCATATCCCTTGCGGTGGCTTGTGTGCACAGAAGTCAAGGCTCCGCTTCATTGCAGCGGCTGTTGAGAACTCTACACATGTAACCATTTTAGGTATTACAAACAATATTAATTAGCAGTGTAATTACTTGAATGGGTGGAAATTGCGTGGATGCCTTTGCAGATACCTATGCATTTATTGATCTGGATCTGATCGTATAGGAATTGAATTTCATCTTCCAGTCCTATTTTTTTCACGTTATTAGAAGCGTTCTCGCTGAACTGAATATATATGACAAGCGTGTCTTGAGATAACTATTAGTTATTCTTTGGAAATAGTCCAGTTCACATCATCATTTAGAAAAAATAAAGCGCATTATCAAAGCCCTGGCATATTTCCTATAGTCTGACTAGTGAAGTAATGTCCTATTATAAGAATATTAACTACTTGTGTAGCACACTCACAATAGGGAGCAGGGATGGACACCACTTATGGTAAGATCCTATGTGGCAGGGACTGATGTGAATGACTTCGTAGAAGATCAAGAGAAAGAGTAATGCAAGGGTTTCTCATCAGTAAGCAGAAAACACAAGCCTACAACCTCCATATAAGGAGTATCCACAGAAAGGAGTAACACCTTTCTAGGGTCAACTTAACTCGATTCAGATCCAGTGATTTAGAACCGGATCTAAAACACAGAGGTAGTGGAATTCCAATACAGATCCTAAGTCCCATTCATGCAAGGGAAGGTCACAATATGGTTTGGGAATGGCATACTATATAGTGTGTAGAGAGTATATAGAGTTTACAGTGTGCCTGTCACAAGATGTGGGACTTACCGCATCAGGAGCCGCCTGTTGGCAGTCCTGTCAAGGTGCGCCCGATCTCTGCCCCAAAGGAGGTGCCACTCACAGTAGTGGCAGCCTCCTGTTCTGTTTTGCTGCATGGTCCTCCTTGTGTTTTTGGCGCCAAGCACCGCTGTCCTCCATTAACAGCCAATCGGATTATAGCATCAGGGACCATGGAACATTATTACTGATCAATCAGTGCCAGAACAATTTGTTCACTCAAGGAGCCTGGTTGCTGTCTGAGCAGCGCTGCGGCATTCTAGGTTAAGCCTTTCTAGTCAGCTCAAGTCTGTTTAAGATCAAGGTCAAGTCAAGTCTTGTTCCAGTCCTTGTCTAGTCCTGTTCCAGTCCAAGTCAAGAGCAGTCCAGTCCTGCTCCAGTCCTGGTCAAGTCCAGTCCTGTTCTGGTGCAGTCCAGGTCAAGTCAAGTCCAGTCCAGTCCTGGTCCAGTTTAGCTCAAGTTAAGTCCAGTCCAGTCCTGAACAAGGCAAGTCCAGTCCTGGTCAAACTTAGTCCAGCTAAGCTTAGCAAGTCTAATCCAGTTCTGGTCCAGTCCAGTCAAGCCAGTCTTGTCCAGTCCAGTCAAGTCTGCCTTGTTCTATCCAGTAAAGTATTCCTTGTTTAGTCAAGTCAAGCCTTGCCATGTATCATCAAACCCTTTTCCCACTAACACATGAGCAGATCATACCACCCTCTTGTAAAATGTAGTCCTTGAAGATGAATAATAAAAAAATGATTCTTCTTCCTTCTATTAATGGTCTTACAACTTGGATAAAAACAATTATAGGTTTGAGAGGGAACTTCAAACTCAGAGCTCCAATGGTTTGAGTTGGATAGACCTTAATATACCCCACATATATTATAGTATGTGTCTTTCCCAGACTGTATTCTGTATATAGTGAGACATATATTATAGTATTTACCATTTCAAGATCCATTAATTACATGTGCTTTATACTTTATGTGACGTCTCCAGAACTCACATATGTATTACATGTGGGGCATATTAGGAGTCTGCAGGTGGCACAGTAACGCTTACCTGGCAGACTGGCAGATTGTCCTGGATAGCGGCTGTGACAGACGGCAGACCTATGAGGCGCCATGTGTAAATTTACTCCACGCTCATCTTTACATAGAGAAACCGCAGAAAATGTGTGAAATATTCTTAAGAAGGAAGACTACATCCAGGAAATCAGAAGACAATTAGATGATGGTGTTACATACAAAAAATAAACTCAAGATCCTACTAAAAATACAAGCGATATTGAAATCCATCCTGAATAAATATTCTAGTAATGGTACTTTAGATAAAGCAATAGCTGATTATATTTGGATAGAAAAACCATCGGTGTCAGGCATCTATATATTGCCTAAAATCCATAAGGATATTAACAAACCCCCGGGGAGGCCGATTATATCTGGATGCTACTCCCTGACTTCCAATTTTTCAGCATTTTTAGACTCAAAGCTTCAATCACTGGTAACATCTACACCTTCGTATTTAAAAGACACTACGGACTTAATCAATAACTTAAATTCTATAGATTGGTCCGCAGATATGTATATGGTAACTGCGGATTTCAGTTCAATATATACGAACATACATTATTAAAATGGCTTAGATGCAGTTAAATCAGTTCTCTCCTTTGTTGATATGGAGGACAATATGGTCAATTTCATTTCAGAAAGTATAGATTTTATATTAACTAACAATTATTTTTATTTTGAATTGGAATATTATTTGCAGCCTGTCGGTACTGCCATGGGGACGAGATTCGCACACACTTATGTGAACCTTTTTATGGCATTTTGGGAGGCCAGGAAGGTCTATCGGGGTCATAGCTGGGTGGCGAATCTCTCCTGATGGTACAGATATATCGACGATATTTTCTTTTGGAAAGGAGATCTAATAGACCTTGAGTTGTTTTGTAAATATTTGAATATTAATGATGTTAATATCCATCTCATATATGAATACAGTCAAAAAGAGATCAATTATTTGGACCTCACTATCTATATCAAAACTAATTCCATCCATACTGGTACATACAAAAAAGCAACTGATTCCAACTCTTTCATTGATCTTTTCAGTTCACATCACCAACAATGGCTCAGAAATGTACCAGCAGGACAATTTAGATGAATTAAAAGAAATTGTAGTGAGGCTCCTGTTTTGAAACAGAAACAGTTGAAGGAAATGAAGGAATAGTTTGTACAAAAACGATATGATATCAACTTCCTAGATCAAGTTCAGGAACAAATAGGAGAAATTGAAAGAGAGGAGATTTTGAGGGGTAAGAATAAAGATATAAGCAGAAATGTGAAGAAGTGGACTTTTTGCACCAAATTTAATACCAACTATAGAAAAATAGATAATATATTTAATAAACATTGGGGTATTTAAAAAAAAAAAAAGACCCAGTTATTGGATTGGAACTTCCCTCTAAACCTTCTACATCTATCGAAGAGCAGACAATATAAAAAATATACTGGTCAAAAGCTCACTCCCGAGTAAAAACAACACATATATACGCACTAAGGTATACCACAGATGTGGTCTTTGTAATGGATGTAGAACAATCCAAATGGAAATGTCTAAATTTGTAACATTTGAAGTTAATAATGTAACATATCACATAAAGAATTTCATTACATGAATACCAAAAATCTCATATATCTTTTGAAATGTAAATGTGATCTTTATTATGTGGGTCGCACAACACGTCCCCTAAAAATATGTATCAGTGAACATATAAGAAATATCAAAAAGGGTGTAGAAACACACTCAGCGTCTGCTCATTTCAAAACATTTCACAAGTATTCTCCTCCAGGTTTGGTTGACTTTTGGGGGTATAGATATTGTTCAAGATAGTTGGAAAAATAAAGACCTTATGAAAAGATTAGCCACATCAGAAATGAGGTGGATATTTAATTTGCAAACTTTAGAACCTAATGGTTTAAACGTTGAATTCAAACTTAAATGGTTTTTAGAATGAACATCTCTAATACCCTATAGGTCCATCATGTTGATATGCTTTTTGCTTCTTGTCTTCTGTTACTCCTCATTAGAAGGCTAAAATTACATATATCCTATGAAAAAAATAACAGTTAGGTAGATACCTAGTTGCAAATATCCCAATATAGGGAATATAAGATGTAGATTCCATTCCCAGCGACAATATGGGGTTTCAAAGTCGTTTGATGGACACATTTTGACCTGTAGCTACTTAGAGTGGATTTAAATAATTGTTACATTAAAGTTTCTATATTTGATATAATGAATATAGTTTCTTGCAGTTACTCTACGCCTTCATATTATGTGGTTTTAAAGTTTATTTTTGTGGCCTTGTTCGATCTTTAGCCACTTAGGGCCTGATCCTGAGCTATGAAATTGGCTGATTTCGAGCGAGCGTACGACCGTTTTTTGCGTATTTTCGTACGAAAATTCGCACTGTGCATGCCCAGTATGACAGCTTCCGGTCGGCTGGACGACATGAGCGTATAGCGTTCGTATTGTGAGCGAAATGTTCGCTCGAGGGGCGTGCGTTCAGTACGACGGTCGCCTGGGCGCTCGTTTTACTACACGGAGGCGGGGATAGCCATTTAAATTGTACAGTATGGGCGTGCTAAGCCCGTACGCT
>WWET01000593.1:40767-54549 GCA_011038615.1 Limnodynastes dumerilii
TCAAGGCCGTAAGCCATAGTTGGAGTTTCCAGATTCTGTGTGGGTATCTGCAACAACTGCACAAGTCCAGAGTCAATGAAATTACCGGTGGCCCCACTAACATTGAATGCATTAGTATGCTGACAGGTATCACAAAACTTTATTAGAACTGGAACAAGAAAGGAATTTTTTGAGGAGAAGAGTGAGCAACCCAGCCGGACCCCTTCAACATCCGACTGGGTAATCAGTTTTCCGGCGGCTGTCTCTTCTTTGGGCAAAGATGGGCCCTGTGACCCTTACCACCGCAGCAGAAGCAGAGTCCTAAGGTTCGCCGACGTTCTTTTTCCTGAGAGCTGATATGAAATGACCCAAGCTGCATCGGTTCATCACTGGGCGACGTCTCGTGGGTGTGGTCGGCAGAAGTGAAGATCATAGAAGCACCTCGCTCCGCCGACCGTTCCTTGACGCGTCTATCGATGTTGATGGCCAGACGCATAAGGTCCTCGAGCGTTTCAGCTACAGGATATTGCACCAAAATGTCTTTGACAGGTTCAGACAGACCAATACGGAATTGGCACCGGAGGGCTGCATCGTTCCATTTACAGTCCACAGCCCATCTACGGAATTCTGCAGATTATTCCTCTGCGGTTCGGTGACCTTGGCGAATATTTCGCAGTTTAGCTTCTGCGGTGGCAGATCTGTCAGGATCATCATAGAGGAGTCCCAGGGCAGAAAAGAAGGCATCCATTGATTGCCGGGCAGGGCTATCGGGAGATAGTCCATAAGCCCACGTTTGGGGATCTCCCTGTAACCAGGAGATAATGAGTCCAACTTTTTGTCTTTCGGTTCCTGAGGCAGATGGACAAAGAAGAGCTTGCAACTTTCCTTGAACTACCAAAATTTGCTGCTATCTCCGTAAAACCGGTCTGGGGGTTGCATTTTGACATCAGTTGGTGTGACCCCAGATGCGACAGGCGGTGAGGCGGTAGCAGGAACTCTGAGGGCAACAATGGCTTGGTTCTGGTGATTCACCTTGAGATTAAGATCTTGAATAGTCTGACCCAGGTTGGATACCTGGGTGATGAGGGCTTTTATGGCCTCTGTGGCTGCAGGGTCCATGAGGCCTATGTACTGGTCGGTTATAATGTTACAGCAGGCCTAAGGGCTTTCTCATCGGGGGCCCGGAGTCTATGTCAACACCAGGTTTTCACTAGAGCCTTTGATGGTGAGGATAGCCTGGGCTGCTGGGCTGACAGGTCGTGCCCCCGGCAATAGTTCCCTTTGGGGTACTGCAGCGTGGTTAGTGCTATTCAGGAACCCAGGTGCACACAATAACCTTGCATACAAGAAACCGATAGTAACAACACAGATACTCTCAAGGACGATTAAGGTTTCTTTAATCAAAGAATAAGAACCCTCATATACGGTAATAAAAGCAATAGGCATACACTATACCCTCAATAACATGTACACCAAATAATAACCCACAACAGGATCTAGGAGAGATGTATGCACTGGAGGATAGTAGGCTGTGCTCCTAATACTGTGGGGAAACTGCACACAGACAGTACTACAAGTCCCAGATGAAAAGGGGAACTACTAACAGGCAGATGGAGATGTCTGAATACACTGCAGGTGGTAAACAGTGGAGATATGCTCTAAACACACTGGAGATGGCACACACACACAGTGGAGCTATGCTCTATACACACTGGAGATGACTCACACTCAGTGGAATAATGCTCTAAACACGCTGGAGGTTACACACACACACAGCGGAATGCACACTCAGTACACACCCTGGCGGCTAATACACTCGAGCAAGATGACACAACTGCGAGGTAACACAGGAAACCTAAGACGGAACTCCGACACTGCTAGTTGACCAAAGCAGGTAAACACAAGACTTACTACACCGCAAGATGATAACTGCAGGTAATAAAAATCATAACACTGCAAGATGGTAACCGCAGGTAACGCTCACAACACGTGGCAGATCTCACACACACACACACGCCCGACAGGACGGAGCAAGGAGATGGTATTCACTCGCAAACAATAAACAAGACCGAAGCCTGCCCAAGGATGAGGCCGCCAGCGGGAGTAGCAAACTACTCTCGCCGTGCACCTCACCGTACAGGGGGTCGACAACAAGACAGAGGGTAAACGGGAAGCAAGGGGGTACACACCAGGAAAGCAGGGTATCAGGATAATGCAAAAAGCAACGAAGCACTCAGACAGCCAGCTAGCACGATCAGGAACCAGACGCTATAACCGACACCTGTGGAAGTGAGCAGGGAGTATTTAAGGAGAGATCCATCAATCACCAAACAACCCTGACACACCTCCACAGGTGATTACCTGACAGCTGGGGAAAAGGGAGCACATAGAAACTACAGCCTGCTAGATCCTGCCAGTGCAACTACTACGGAGTGTAACACAGCAAAGCACTGTCAGAGATTATTTTATGAGTCCCTAGAACATGGCAATAAGAATTGTCTTGTCTTCAATTTGTTAAGCTAATGCTCCACATCAGGCCTGGCAAGGCATTATGGAACTTGTAGTTTCACAATACATGGTGAGCCGAAGGTTGGCCAGGCCTGCTCTACAGTCTGCTGCCACACAAAGCCTAGAACACTACTGATTGCATCAATGTTTGATTAATAAAACAAAACATGGCAGAGGAGGTGTCATTTTAGCATTGATTCCTTTAATTGGGACAACTCATTATTTCAATGCTTTCTCCTTTCCTGCACTTTTATAATATTGGATTCTGTGTTCTGACTATTGATAGTGTGGCCCAGTAACTAGCGGAACTATCTGAGTTTTTTTTTTGCACAGGGACCTGATCGCATGGAAATTGGAAGTCTGGAGCTGGCCCAATGTCATTTCAATATGTAGCTAAGTATTTAAATAATCCCAGGAAGCAAATATACTCAAAGCTGACACCTGGCTGCCTTTGCAGCAATATTAAATGTACTTTCTTTAGTAGAAGGTAAGCACCTTGAAAAAGTGCCGTATGTAAACATTAACTGATGCTTTATCTGAACACAAGTCATAGAAGTAAACATTGTACTTCATACATCAAAGATACATATTTGGCAAAGGCATGTTCTGTTTTATAAGTTTACCAGTGCACCTATCATGCGAAATGGTGACATATTTAGATAAATTGGATCAGATCCAGAATATGAAAATGAGGGAAATCAGATGGAAAGTTACACCTGGACATACCTATGCTGAATTGAGTTTTATTCATTGCATGTGTGGGATATACTTAGCTTTTGTTTATTGCACAAAGATACAGACAAACTTTACATTTAATCTGTTTTTTAGTGCTAGAGAATAACACCTCTCAACACTAATACTGGACCGGACTCACAATAAAGAGGGAGTTAACTGACCTGTCCAGCCCCACAACCCGCCTCCGTTTTTAGGAGCCAAATGGCTCTTAAAGATGCCATAGTTATACATTAAGTAACTGTGCGTATTTTCATACTTATGAAGGAAAATACGCACATATGTTGCCTGCCGCGCCCTCCACAGCTACTAACCATATCCCACCCTTTATTCTCTGAGGCAGCACTGGCACGCCTCCTTTTACTTGAATCACTACGTGTGGATCTATGTACGTAACCACTATGTAGATTGTGTAGTCTATATGACTATGCATGGGCAGTGGCTCCATGCTTATATACACCTAAAGAGCAGCAGCTTCTGAGGTGTGCATCCAATTTCCACCTGGTTTCCTCTTATTTCTCTGAACTCTAGAGTCAGTCTTTTTTTTATGTATATAAAACTATAAGGTTTGCTGCAAGTAAAACTGCCATAATGACTGAGTTTTTCATCTAGCAATGCTGTCTGGATGACCGTCCTAGCAAGACCTATATTATTTATTCATTTATTAACAGGTTTTTATATAGCGCCAGCAGATTAAGTAACGCTTTACAATTTTACAATCATTGAGCTAGATCAAGACCCCCGTCTCTATGGTGGCGATACGGCAATCGTAAATGCAGGGACGGTCCTTTCATCGTATGTACGGACGTATGTTACTTAGTTACGTATGTCTGAAGGTACACTAGTGGAACATCTGGCGCGTGCATTCTCTGATGTTCCTAGACAGGGGACTTATGCAAATGACTTATGTAAATCCCTTGTCAGACTTATTTCTGGATCCGGCCCATTGTAACAAGACTGGGTAGGTAAGAGGGCCCTGCTCCGAGACTTACAATCTATAGGACATTGGTAATTGATACATAAGGGCAAGTGCTATGGGTTTGGGTAGCTGTAGCGAACGGCCCTATTTCAAAAGGGCCGTTTGCTCCCAGCCAGTTCCGAACTAGGCATAGCAATCGATCCCTGGAGCACCGAAAAAAATTTCCCCCAACCCGGTCCTTAACCCAAACACTAAGTCCTCCCAGCAGCCTAACCCTAAGTCCTCCCCCCCAAAAATTAACCCTTAGTCCCCCCCCCTGACACTGCTTAACCTGCCTACCCTTCCCATCTTCATCATTTTGTCTCCTGTTTGTTCACCCTCTCTCACTTAGCATGTTAGCTCTTATAAGCAGGGTCCTCTTCCCTCCTGTCATCTTCCCTCTACCTGTATAATTAAAAACCAAAAAAAAGGGAACCTGCAGCCAGAGCATGTACAACATTTTTCTTTACCACGGCCTATTCAGAGTTGCGTGTTTCTACTGAAACATGACACTCTGTATAGGCCGTATAGCCGTATAGCACTCTGAATCAGGGCCCATATGGTCATTGGGCACGTTTGTTAGCAATTATGGAGGAGCTATGGGCCATGTAAATGAAGAACATCTGGATATGATTTGATGTGTGTTGCCAAATTATCATCGTGGTGATTGATCACTGAATAGAATTGCCTGTGTATGCAGAACTTTATATTATGAACTAAACACACACTGTATTAGCTGCTGTAGCCCACTGCATTTGCTATTATAAAGACTGTGCTTCCTTAATTGCTAAATAATTGCAATATATATCAATTAAAATCTAAAACAGTGCAACCAATTCCCTGTGTTTTAACATTTGGCTTCATGACCACAATAAGTCTGTGTCATTGAAACAGGCTTCCAAGGAGTGTTATTTTTGGCAAGATTGTAGAGATCGCAATGTTCATCAAAATTAACTGATTGGCTTCTGCTACTGTATAGAGTATGAATACGATTGCTGTAAGTCTGTTTTCTCAAACATAATGGTCAGCAATGCAGACATGACAAATTACTAACCTATTTCACATCAGAAGGTGTTAAAATACTGTTGTCACTTAACATACTAGAAATGGTAACATCAAAATTGAAATTCCCTTTACCGCACTAAAGCTGTCTATATACTACAGCGATAATCGTCTAGATCATCCAATTATCAGGTGATTGGGCCAGTACCCGCTGCAATAAGTGGTCAGGATGGATATTCCTCATGGCTAATAATTGTACAAGGAACAGTCGGGTAAAATTGTTTGATCTTATGTCATTCATAAAAATATTGAGCTCTAGCTTCCTATAGTTCATGCATAGCCAATCGGCTAACCTCACTAAACAAGGGCCTCCCTCTTCTACAAGTATTATTGGTCCCAGCAGGAGACGTGAGTGATGAGTGATATTGGGACCTTTTCCCTAAAGGATATGCAACCCAGTTTTTTATTATTGTTTATTTATAAGGTTCTATCAGGTGTCTGCAGCGCCGTACAAAATGCAATAGCAAAATACAGTACAGATATACAGGGCAGGGATGGACAGCATAGTACATTATAAAATACAATATAAATTTTAAAAAATCACAAAACTACAATAAAGTGAAGCAAGCGCAGACTGTCACGTTCAAAGATTGTTTGGGATCAGTTCCGGGTTTCAGGGATGAAGACAACAGTGTTTGGTTGAAATGAAACTGAGCAGGTTTAATAACAGATGGGTGCATACAGAAGTAATGATGAATAATAGTCCCAGACAAGATAATGGTGCAGGGTAAATAATAATTCGTCAGGAGGCACGCTGTCAAACAGGTTATTAAGTCCAGAAAACAGCACTGGCGGACCAGGGTAAATAAGGGAATCTGTGTGGTAGGAGGTGGAGCTGATGGTAGCAGTTGTAGCAGTGAAGAAGAGGTAGATGGCAGAGTTGGAGTCAGCGGAACCGGAGTAAACGGAACTGGCGACAGCTGAGGAGAATCAACTGGAACACAGGACTTGAACTCCGGACAGGACCTTAGGACCGGACCTCAGGATTGAACCTGACTGGACCAAGTGGGCAGGAGTGGACCAGGCAGGCAGGACTGGACCAAGCGGGCAGGACTGGACCAGACATGCAGGACTGGACCAAGCAGGCAGGAAAGACCAAGGAATACCAGGCACATGGGAGACCTGATTGTTCTGGCAATGATGGAACAGTGCACAGGGTTTAAATATTGCGCCCTGTGCATTGATTGGCTGGAGGACTGGAGAGCATGAAGATCATTGGAGGAGCGTCGTCACATGATCCATCCAAGATGGCGGCGCCCATGGACCGGAGCACCGCCGCACTTTCCGCCAGAAACCCACGTGGAGGACGCCGCGGCAAGACTGGTAAGTATGAGCAGAGGCTGTCACTGTTTCAGTGACAGTCTCCGACGAGCCACAGCAGCCGCGCGGCGGGAGAGGGACGCCGTCAGAGAACCAGGGAGCAGGTAAGTGCGGCGTCTGCCGCAGCTTGTGATACAGACAGCAAGGCAAAATGCGAAGTGTCAAGCTTGGCAGATCAGGGAGGAGGGGATATAGCGCAGTGAGAGGCTGAGAGGGAGCCACCAGCTGGGGACAGGGTAAAAGGGTAGCAGAGTGGGATAAGAGGGTACAAAGTGAGGGGAAAGTGGTAGAGGAGGGAACAACACTAGGGTTGAGGGACCTGCTCATGTGAGCTAGGAGGTGGTCCAGGAGAGAGTTGTCAATGATGTAGCTGATGAGACAGGCGTTGGTAGACTAAGCACTCAAGGAGATTGGATGTGAAGGGGAGAAGGGATATAGGTCGGTAGTTGTAGGGGGATGTAGGTTCCAGATTAGGTTTTTTGAGAATGGAAGAGACAAAGGCATACTTGAAAGGAAGGGGAGATACCAGAGGAGAGGGAAAGGTTGAAAAGGTGGGCTAGATGGGAGCAGGCAGTGAGAGAGAGGTGCCTGAGAAGGTGTGAGGGAATGGGGTCCACAGGACAGGTGGAGGGTGGTGAGGATATTATTAGGGAGTGAATTTTATCGCTTGTCGTAGGATGGAAAAAAGAAAACTCATGATGATTGCATGGAAGGGGGGGTGGAGAGTTGGGGGGGATGGGGGAAGCAGAGTGGAGGAGATGTCATTTCTGATAGAGATAATTTTGGATGAGAAGTAGGAGGCAAAGCTGGAAGCGTAGAGCGTAGGATGGAAGGCGGAGGCGGGGAGAGGAGAGTGTTAAAGGTGGCAAAGAGGTTCCGGGGGTTGGATACCTGGAAAATGATGAAAGATTTGAAGAAAATTTGCTTGGCTTGGGCAAGGATGGAGGAAATGATGAATCTACAGTGGAGGAAGTCAGCAAGGGAAGATAGTATATGTAGTGTATGGCTATCTTAAGACTTGGAAAACCTTTCTCTAATTTCTCTTATACGCTACAGGGTCTGCAATTATTTAAACATGGAAAGAGCTAAACCCTTTAAATGCAGTTATTTGGCTTAAATGATCTAATTACTTGCTACATATAAATAATCTACATAATAATTATCAGTTGCCTGAAAAATACCTGATGATACATTTCTGGTATATAAACGGCTGAGTTTGATATTTCAGGAGTGCTGGGTTTTTAATGCCTGAGTGTGGATTGGACATGGCAATATTATTTAGTAATAAAAAAGTAAAGGAACAACAAAGCAAGCAGGTGATGGAAAAGTTAGTAATATCTTAAAAAATAACCATATATAAATGATAAAAGACCACTCAAAGTGTCATTATTGCTTGAGTAAACAATTGCTTCTCTTGTTGTTCCATGGGTCGCTATTTTTTATGCTCTATTTTTTATATCCCTTTTCTAGCAGTATATTACTTATATTCAGGGCCAGATTACTGACCACGTGGGCCTGGGGCTGTGATGATCAAGGGCCTATTGCAGTGGGGTGACCAATGTTGTGGGCTGGTCAATTAAATGTAGGCATGGTCAGTACCATAGCGGGCATAGAAATCAATAGTGAGAATGTAGAGACAATAGTAGAGCAGACCGGGCAGCTGGTCAACCCTTTAGCTAGATTTCTTGATGGGCCTTTTTTCAGATGGAGGTCTGGAGCTGTAGTCCCATTAGCCCCATTGTTAAGCCGGCTCAGTTTATATTCTCTAATAAATTACTAAACAAAAGTAAACCAAAAGAAAATATGCTTTACTTTGCTATTAAGATGTTACTTACCAGGGGGGGCATTCAACTGCTCGCAAAACCTCATCTCATTGAACCTATGCCTAGTTATTTTTGTTTGTTTTTTTAATGGACATACTACATGTGCCCATAAGCTAACCTTAAATTGCTTGGTCCATTTTTCGGTATTTTTTTTTTTGGGTGATCAAAAACATTGGTTGTTAATTTATTTGTTTACTAACAGGTTTTTATATAGCGCCATCAGATTACGTAGCGCTTTACAATTTGCAGTGTCCTGTGTGAGATATTTGCATAGTTTGTCAATGTTGATAGATGTATGTAGCAGGATTTAAAAACAGATTATATGTGATGAACAAAGGACAGTTGTAATCAGCATAGCTGAAATATCCTGGCATGGTCAAAAGAGGAATCCTTTGACTGTTTATAAATATATTGATGTGTTGTTTTAGATATAAGCACTGCTCTGTCACATTTACTCTGTAAATAGTTGTTTATTAGAATTTTTGGTTACAGGCTTTGCATAAGAAATTAAAGTGTTTAAGTGTGTGTCAATCATTTACCAGAAAGGAAAACAATATAGCAAAGATGTTGTAAATAGTGTAGGCAAATGTTAAGACGTAGGTTGAGAAATTCGGTAAGCTTGTCTACAGAGGTGAGTTTTAAGCTGAAAGGTTGTCATGATTATCCTGATAACTGCTTCTCCTGGGTGATTGTAGTGTTCTAATTACCACCATGGTGATTATAGTCCTAATGTCTGAAATATAAAGAATGAAATACCTTTGTTTTGTATACACAAGTCCAAAATATACACCCCAGCACTCTTGCAATTACCCAGCAACAAATCATAACTTTCTATCTGTAAAATAAAAGTCAGAGAATTCGTTATATACATCTGCAGCAATATGATAAGCCACCAGCTACTTACAAGGCTTCTCTGTTTTGGTCCTAATTCTAATTGCACATGTGCTGGGGTGTATTTTTGTGTATAATATGCATATATATATATATATATATATATATATATATATATATATATATATATATATATATATATATATATATATATATATATATATATATATATATATATATATATATATATATATATATATATATATATATATATATATATATATATATATATATATATATATATATATATATATATATATATATATATGCATATTATACACAAAAATACACCCCAGCACATGTGCAATTAGAATTAGGACCAAAACAGAGAAGCCTTGTAAGTAGCTGGTGGCTTATCATATTGCTGCAGATGTATATAACGAATTCTCTGACTTTTATTTTACAGATAGAAAGTTATGATTTGTTGCTGGGTAATTGCAAGAGTGCTGGGGTGTATATTTTGGACTTGTGTAAACTTCCCATACCTTACAGCTCCTGCTCCATATTACCTTATAAACTTATTTGAGATTATATAAATATATATATATATATAAATATATATATATATATATATATATATATCTGTCCCATGTATATTAACATACATCTTGTATACAGATATAGATGTCTGATATACTTCTTTATAACTATGTATCTATCTATCTATCTATCTATCTATCCCCCATGTATATATACATGCATGTATATAGAAATATGTCTGTGATATACCTCTCTATAATATTGTATATACAAATACATATCTCTGTAAAACCAAAGAAACTGGGAAATTAGAGGATTGTGTTCTATAAGGGCAGCGCCATGATGTGACATGTGAGCACAGTTTATTATCAGCACCCCCACTAAATTGTAAACCACAACACTGGGGGAACGAGAGTCTACGTGTTATGAAAAGCAGCCAACCACCGAACACCACATCCTTACTGGACCAGACAGGACCCCTCCCGCTACGTCATTGCACGGACACTGGTACTCTGCAAAAGCGAAACGTCTCCTTCCACGGAGAAGCGTAACGCCCGCTGTCGCCATCTTTGTTACTGGATAGCTGTGGCGGAGCGAGGTGCTAGAGACTGTGAACAGCATCAGGACGAGATAAACAGCAGCGTTATCTCCAGGAATGCTTTCGTTGGTCATATATAACTACCACACTCAAGGATATCACAATAACAACTGGCTGTCGTACGATGTTTGACACACTCGGAGTATGCTGCCAGTAGGCAAGATGGGGCTGTGGGGAGAGTGCGTCGCAGGGCACCTGACTGCCATACGCCGAGTCTCCGCCCAACAGTGCCGACGTGGTGAGAGCAGTAGTTGTATACAGCGTCATCCCAGGCGGAGGAGGAGGCAGAGCGGCACCCGGTGCGTTGCTGCCTCAGTGTCCCTGGTGTGTGCGAGCGACGAGCGCCATCCGTCATCATGGGCATCCGCAAGAAGACCAGCAAGACCCCGCCGGTGCTGAGCCACGAGTTCATCATCCAGAACCATGCGGACATCGTCTCCTGCCTGGCCATGCTCTTCCTGCTCGGTCTGATGTTCGAGGTGAGAGGGGCCTGACAGCCACTGACATGGGCGCTCGCCCTGCACTGATCCGTGGGACAAGAGACTCTATGGGCACTGGAGCCCCCCTATGGGCGCTGAGCTCTCTGTACCAAGCAACCTGTGGCTCTTCAGTTGTTATGGGGCCACATCTCCCACTAAAACCGGTTAGAGAATGCTGGGATTTGTGGTTCTACAACAGCGGCTCAGGGACTGAGTGTCAGGGTCTGGCATAAGGACAGTGTCTATCACTCATGATCTCTATCCTTCTGTAGTGTCATGTCACAGCTGTGATCACACGTGTTACCCACTACACACAAACACATACTGCTTACGTGTTACTCCTGACACATCACTCTGCAGCCTGCACACCCCTCACTGCTTTCACCCCTTTATCCTTATACCCACATTCCTATTATTTTTTTCTCTGTAGATGTGTTAATACGTTTTCATTTTATTTTTTTAACTTGATGTCTGCACTTATTTCATGCCAGTATAGGATGTTTTAGGCATAGAACACATGCAGTAGTTTATAACAGTTATTAAATTGACGTTGATACAGAGTGAAATAAAGTGTTTTAAGTGTAGTCAATAAACTTTTCATTTTCAGACATTTTCCATCTTTAGCAATACACAGTTGTATTTGTTTTGTTTTACATGCTTATCTTGAAGTTCTCTGTATGTACCAGGTTTGGATAGTTGTCTTATACTATATATTGTGATGAGTTGGGATGCTGATTTTTTTTTTTTTTTTTTGCAAACTATAGCAGTGATTAAATCTTAAAAATTGCACAAAATAAAAAGCAGTGATGCTCCTTTTGATAACCACACTAAAGCTTGAGCTAAAAAGATTATCTGAATTTGTCTAAGGTTACAGCTAATAGTGTAATCTTTCTACTTCCCAACTTTAACAATGCCATTTATGTCGCTAGTCACACATGTAATGACACTACATCTCTATTCATTGGGCCATTATAACATAACGGGTTGTTTTGTGGGTACATATCTGCTGGTAAATGTCAGACTTGTGAGTGACTCTTTGCTTGTGTCCAAAAAGGTCCTTGTTTAGCCTGTCTACACACTAAATGAGTTATTAGAGTTTTGGGATGAGGAGATTGTTGATCAGTGGATTCTTCTGAAAAACAGCCATAAAGCGTATTTTTGGCTGTTTTCCAGCATGCCTGTTCTTTCAACTAATCTGCAGGCTGATGTTGGGCACCTTTGAACAGTATGAAGTCAATCCCAATTTTCTTTAGACTTTTTACAATATTAGCAGGTTTTTATATAGCGCTATCAAATTACGTAGTGCCTTACAAAGAATATTTCACAGTCCCTGCCGCATTGGAGCTACATACTAAGTTCCCTAACACATACACACACTAGGGCTAATTTTTTTTTTTTTTTACCGTTAACCAACCAGAATGTTTTTGAAGTGATGATGATCTTGATCTGTAGAAAATTGGTCAGTGTTTTGTACAGATATTGCACGCAGACATGAGGGGAACATACAAACAGATTTTAGGTGATTGATACACAATGATCTGACTGTAAATAAGGAGGCAATTTATCCTTTATGATAATCGTCTTGATCTGTAGAAAATTGGTCAGTGTATTATACATGTGTCATATTGCATGCTTCCATTATCATGCATTTTCGCTATCTGACTTTTTCTCATCTGTATAATTCATTCCTGTGTGTGTCAAGATCATATTGAAACATTTGTGTAAGTTATCCTGAACATGGTTATGAAACACCTCTTAAGATAATTTACTACTAAGCCTGTGATTATAAATTTTGTGTGGCCTCTTTCAAATGCTCGCAGGGGGCTTACATTAGACAGATCCTCAAATTCCAGTTCCAAGTGCACCTGTGGTCTACTCACAATCAATGTATGTATGCTGCTCCTGATCTTTATTCCTATGCATCCTGTTCATTAAATGTCATCCTCTTTTGTTGCTGGTTCCAAATGAATTCACTTTCTGCATTTTATGAGTATTGGTTCATCTCTACTGTTAAGTAAATAGGTTGAATTATGTAATTGGTGCCTTTGTTCCACAAATATTCTCTAGAGGCCAAACTGCAGCTGAGATCTATATTATCATTTAGACAGTTATTCTTCTGTCATACTGTGTGTGTAAATAGTTTATCGTTATGTAATTTTTTTTTTTTAACCCTTGTGTGTTGTTTTTAATTATACTGGACCAATAGCCATCTGTAAGCCATAACTGACATTTTATTGCATGTAGTTAAAGATGGTCTCGCTTGAATGATATTAGAATTTGAGTGAGTTATATGGAAACACATTAAACCCCCCCCAAAAATGAGTTATATGGAGCTATGCAAACCCACTAAATAAATACTCTCTCTTACACTTTAGATGGAGATTCAGCAGAGTATTTATTTTATTTTTTTATAATCTGGCATCACTGTATTACGGTTTAATTTTTTTAATTTTAATAAAGGGCTTCAGTGATGTAATATGCCTAATTCTCTTTCAGTACAGAGCAGTCTTGGTGAATCAGCGTTCATTACTGTCATTTGTTCTGGAAATAATTGTGTGGTTTTATTTTTAAAACATTTTTTGCTTCTACAAAAACAGTGACTACTAAGTCCCAATTTTGTGTTTAAATGCACAGCATGCAATAATTTAGCTCTTACAAAGTTTCCCTAGTCTTTTTAAACGCCATGGGCCAGATTTACTAAGCTGTGGGAAAAGTGGAGATGTTGCCCATAGCAACCATTCTAGCTCTTCTCATTCTCATTCTAGAATGTGATTGGTTGTAAATCTGGCACTGTGTGTAAAACACCCAGACATTGCTCTGAATAGATTTCAGAGCTCTTTATAAAATTATTCGGTACTTCTTTATTTTTGCGGCCCCCGCTACGTAACTTACGTATCCCCGCTATCCCCGTAAGTTACGCAATATTTTTTTTTTTTTTTTTCTCCCCACATT
>WWET01000593.1:85109-109578 GCA_011038615.1 Limnodynastes dumerilii
TCTCCATGCCCCTAGTATTCACCATCATGTCACTAGCCCCCCCCCATGCCAGTATCCACATCATGTGCCTCCAACCACCCAGTATAAACCATCATGTCTCCAGGCCCCCAGTATCCACCATCATGTCATCAGCCCCCCAGTATCCACATCATATGCCTCCATCCCCCCAGTATAAACCATCATGCCCCTTGTAATGTTCAGCCACTATGTTTGCCCCTTTCAATGTTTAGTCTCCATGTCTGCTCCTATTACTATCCAGCCTCCATGTCTGCCCCTTATGTCCAGCCTCCATTGTTGACCCCTTTAAATGTCCAGTCTCTATTGTCTGCCCCTTTAAATGTCCAGCCTCTATTGTCTGCCCCTTTAAATGTCCAGCCTCTATTGTCTGCCTCTTTAAATGTCCAGCCTCTATCGTCTGCCTCTTTAAATGTCCAGCCTCTATCGTCTGCCCCTTTAAATGTCCAGCCTCTCTCGTCTGCCCCTTTAAATGTCCAGCCTCTCTCGTCTGCCCCTTTAAATGTCCAGCCTCTCTCGTCTGCCCCTTTAAATGTCCAGCCTCTATTGTCTGCCCCTTATTTCCAGCTTCTGGTACCTTTGATGATTTCTCCCTTCTACCACGGCGCTCCCTCTATCTGTCTGTCCCACTCTGTCTCTCCCGGTCACATGGTGTGGTAGTGGTAATACAGGGCTCCTATGGGATTCATTATGTCAAACAACTGACTTAAGTGGTTTAGAGTGGACCTAACTATTTAAAAATTGGACTGTGGCTGGACGGTATTTTTCTTCGAATAAAAAAAAAAGCACCCGCTCTAGTAAATGAGAATAAAGAGGATTTCATGTGTCTCTGTGCAGCACCTCCACTTTGTTTTTCTGGAATATTTTTGTGTTTGGCAATACTGAACTAGGCTACACCAGTCTCTCTTTATTTTATGAAAAGTGCAACAGACATTAATCTTGTATAAAGAATCTGTGAGCTGTCTGTCTGTTCTGCTGGGATTAGAATCACCTTTAAAGGAGGCTCCCATTGTAATTGGCTTGCAGCTCTAGGACTGAGATCTGCTCTATCCACGCATCAGTAAACACCCCTGTAACAGCTCCATCTACATAGAGAGACTTCTGATATCCATACTAAATCCAAAGATTTTTGACTCGCGTTAATTTAAAATGACGGCAGTTCAGAAATCTGAATTGTAACGCAGTCTGTTAGCTGGACTTTATCTGTGTCATCATCTTGCCTGACATTTCATATGATTGTAACAATATTGTGCCAACCATTGGTAAGGTCTGCTATTATCAAATACATATATATATTTATGCTTTTGTGTATAACTTGAGATTACTATATTTTATATACAGTGTGTTTTTTATTTCTTACAGGCAGCATTAAATTTCACAAAGTTTTGTGAACCTGTAGTTAAAGGAGAAGGTAGGATTGAATTGGAGCCGACAGTATTAAAAATGAAATGGTATTAATTCTCCTGTTTGATGCCTTCCTGTTTGTGTCTGCCCCTACCACTCAGATGTGAGCTTTAAGATCAAGCACTCCAGCCCATCTTCCCTTCCCCAGTATTCTGGTCCTGGTGCTCCTTTGCTCTGGACTTTTGCACCATGGCCATTTCTTGTCGCCTTTACTCCCTTTGCTTTACATCCTCACTGATGTTACCATGGTTTGATTGTTGCCACCTTTGTTACACACTGTCATTTTTGCACTTGTTGTCAATGTTTACTTGTGCCTACTGTTTATTGTACCAAAATCACATATAGGACTACAGACCTTTTGTGGCACCATATAAACAAACTGTAATAAATGTTTGTAATACTGTAATATTACATCATACAGTAATAAAATATGCTACATTGTCTGTAAAACTAAATTTTGCTGTAGAAATTGTTGTTTTGCTGTTAATATAGAGAAAAGACTAATCAGGTGGAGCAATATTTGTATCGGTTTATACCCTTTATGTACTTGTTATCAGCAAAGGAAAGTGATTCACACAAGCTATGGAGGAACATTGAAGCACATTTGAAGAAGGCTATGCAGACTGTTTACCTCCGGGAGATCTCCAGGTGTGTATGGTTTATCATACTGTGTATATTGCTGTAACAGGGCTTCACTGTTATCTCCATGCTCTAAATAACTAAAGCAAATATTCTTTTCTGCATATTACAATTTACAGTTGATTATAAAGGTGAATTACACGTTATCTGAAGTGATTTGTATGTTTTATCAGTTTAGTTGTCCTCGTTAATTTCCATTTTCTTGGAATTCATTGTTCCCAGTGCAGAAGGAGTTTCCTGTGTGGTCATGTGACACAGTTGCATCATGTCTTAATTCCCAGTGCAGAGTGCTTCTAGGATGCTCTTTATTTATGCTGCATGCTCTCTGCTGTTCAGCCATGCTTCTGCAACAGGGCAAGAGCAGATTAATGTCAGAGATGTGCGTTTGTGATATAATTTACATGATTTGAGTTTGCTTACCTCTCTTAATATGGCCATATTGAAAGAGTTCACATAGAACTATATACACCAAACATTTGCAAAGTTAGATGTACTCTCTGTGTTCCTCTTTCCTATGCCACATGTGAGAGTTAAAATATTGTGTATCCTAGTGGTAAAAGGAAGATTTCCTAGCAGCTTTGTTAGGTTCAGTGCTGCAAAATAAAATGTAAACTGCTTACTGTATTTCACTTCTTATTTTATATTCCTTCAGCTATATCTACAAATAAGGCCTCGGGTTATAGTATTGAATTGTTCTACAATTTACTTTTTACTCTGCCATATTCCAATTTAAGCAACGATTAAGGCACGTATGTCTGCACACTAGGCTACTTAATTGACCAATCCTTTTTCTTCCGCTTTAGTTGGGATGGGATGTAGTCATTATAAATCCTCTTGCTTAATTGCATAAGACAAAAATATGTTTCTTACAATTCTGTATGTTCAAATATTTAATTGTCTGTTAGTAGTTTATATGCATTTAGTGATATATATAGTATATTTAATCTTGCTATTATTGCGATAGATTTGGCAACAAATTGTAAAAGGAAATGTCATCTAAGGTTCAGTCACCTGTAAAGTAGCTTAATAGTTACTTATTTCTTTCACTTTGTTTTTTTTTTTAAGATTACTAGATTGAAATATACTCAAAATAAGTCTATTGTGAACTTACAAATACTACCAATATTTTTAAAGTAAGTTTTATGTAGTTCCACTGGTTTTTGGTTTTAAATTAAATTAATTTTTTTAAACTTGATATATCAATGTGCTTAACCGTTTACTGTATTATAAAGCAATGTGTCAGCTGTATATTCATTTTTAGAATTGTAAGGTTTCTCACTTTCGTAAACAAAAGCAAAAATATCAAAATGTTGCGAGCTGAAGATACTTTGAGAAATGATCGAATGTCCAAAAACGGCATCAGTGGGCCTCCAACTAATGTGTCTTCATTAAGCTCCCTGCTTCTGTACTGGATGACTACCCCTGCCCTTATTTTTATTTATTTATTCTTAACTACTGTTTGTAGAAGACGGACTTTAAATTGCTCTGTAACACATTGTTTTGGAGATGAGCTGTTTTATTTGGAATTGTTCAGGAGCAGCAGTTTGACATTTTATTCTGTTTTTCTCTTCAGTTCACAGTGGGAGAGGATACAGCAAGAAGACAGAGAAGCATCACAATTGAAAGGTCTACATCCTGTATATACCTATTTTATAATAAAGTTGTCAGTTTATACTTGTTTGCTCCAATAATCTTAATGCTCTTTTTAATGGTAACAATATCCTAAATAATAATGAAATTAACAGTAGGTGTACTATGCTGCGGCAGCTGAGCTGCATTAGTGTATTTTGTACCATGATTGTTAATACAATTCAACTATAGCACCATATCTGGATTTTATGTGACTTATTTGCTATGATTCTGTTTTTTTCTACTATTTATCTGCTTATAGTATTTAAATGTAATTATACTGCAAAAATATTACTTTCTATATTTCCTGTCCAAATCACAAGAGGAATTGGATCGTTTTAAGTTAAAATTAGGTAAAAAGAAATGTTGTTTCTTTATGTGGTCAGCTAATATCTCTCCTTTGTTCCCTGTTAGGACTGTCTGCACATGCTCATGTAGAATTGCCATATTATTCCAAATTTTTGCTCATTGCTGGGTATTTGGCCTCCTACAACCCTGCACGGACAGACAAAAGGTTTTTTCTAAAGGTGTGTTGTATCTCTTATATTATTGTAGATATAGCATTATCGTTGCATACTGGTATTGTTATATGCAGTTTTTATAGCATATACATAGTCTCTATTGTTTTAATAACAAGTGTAGTTTAAAAAAAAAAAAAAATAAATAATATATATATTTTTTTTATATATATATATATTTATTTACTATTATTATATTTCACTTGTGTATATTAGATTTTCTATTTTTATTTTTTTAGCACCATGGAAAAATTAAGAAAACAGACTTTCTGAAAAAGCATGAAAAGGTATGACTGCATTTAAAGTAAACTTTACATATTTATTCTTATACTATTGAGCAATTATGTTAAATGTTACCAAGTTCAGATCTTATTTTTAGAACTTCAATTATGAGCAGTTCTGTCATGAAGCTTGAAAAAGTTCTTATAATTTAGGAGCCAGGTATTTCGGCACACAGTTGTATATGTATGTGTATATTCACTGCGAAGGGTAGACCCAAAGGGCCAGACTCAGACCTCCATGTGTTTTCCGTAAGCGTGGAGATCTGGCAGTCCGCAAGAAAGTAACACTCCTCTCTTGTGCAGTTATGGCAGTACTTACGCTGCCATAACCCTGCCTTTAGTCTCCTGTAAGTAGACTACATTACTCGCCACTACGAAAAATGTAAATGTAAACCTTACAAAGTTTAAGTTGGAAGGGATGGGCAGCCCTTTCAGATGGATCTCTTGGTTGCGAGTGCATGCGTGGTTCCAGAAAATCTTAATTTTATTAACAGGTTTTATATAGCACCAGCATATTCCGTTGAATTTTACAATTATAGCAATCCTTATAAAATAAGACTGGGTTGTCTCAAACACAGTGGGTGTGTAAGAGAGCCCTGCTCGCAAGCTTACACCCTATAGGATGTTCAGGATTGATACATATGGAGCAGTGCCACAATAGAGCAACCGGGTACTATGGTAGACGTGCTCAGGGCTCTGTATGATCTTGTCACACAGCAGTGTTAGTAGCAGAACTGAGGGGAATTTATGTATGGAAGAGAAATTTTGCAAGTTTGTTTTAGATCATGTGTTACAAATTGTGGTAAATAGGGTGGATGAAATAAACATTCATTTAATTTCTGATACATTGAATCTTGTTTTTTTTTGTTCCCCTCCCATTACCTACTAATGATTTACCGAGGACACTATAATATACTTTTAATCTGAGCAGTATGTTACTTTTACAAGGAGGCAGATATGAGACCGTGGGATGACCTCCACAGTGTCCAGGTCCAAATTTTTGCACTTTCTAATTAAGCAGACCATACACTACCATGATTATTGATCCCAGCTAGAGGTAGGATGAAGCAATTTCCCCCCAGGGAATGGTCCTGATATCCGAGCCATAATCTTCTACTGCTGGGACCTAGGATTCTGGCAGAAGAGGGAGGCGCTTGTTTGCATGCCAAAAGTTCAAATAACTCTGCTACTGCTTCTGATAGGATTTGTTTTTGGTTTGGAGAATAAGATTTTTGTATGCAGTGGACATATAAAGCTGCATTTAGTGGGTTGACTTTATAATTGTTCACCTCTGATTTCTAGCTTCTCCATGTTAGAAATAAGTTTTCAGCCTGGATATAGACAGTTTTAATAGGAAAGTGGCAAATATCTAGTAGGATATATTTGAGAAGAGCTTTTGATTGAGAAATTTGGATTTTGGTATTCTCTATACATGGAGTATGATCTGTTCAGACAGCGAGTTGCTGATGAAGGCTTTGTCATTTTTTGGGACCAGTGTTTCTCAGCTGGGTGGGTTTATTTATGTAAAATTCTATATAATCTTCTGGGGTTTATTGGTGTCTAGATTTGGGATACAGTAAAGTCCTGAAATCCAGCCTGTTTAATAAGGCATCCCTCAAGCTTGTGATGGATGATATGGTTAGTAGATAGTATAGTCCTTCATTAAAATGGGAATAAGATATAATATTTATGATGCTGCATCTCATCCCTGCTTTATCTGTGACTAAATATCATTTTCTTTACAGACTAGCAATCATCTTCTTGGTCCCAAGCCATTCCCTTTGGATAGGTTGTTGGCCATTCTCTACAGTATTGTGGACAGCAGAGTTGCACCCACGGCAAATATTTTCTCCCAGGTAAATAGTGGTATATGCTATCAGTGATAGTGTAGGATGGCAAAACAGCTGTGTGTGAAGGGTTTGAGGTGTCCCAGTTGCTCAGATATATTTCCTTTGATTGAACAGCAGTCCATGAAAGAATAATATGAAATAAAGCATTGCATAGCATTATATGTTGGACCCTTTTAAAGTTCTGGTTTTTTCTATGACCATAAGAGCATAAAGCATTTTGTTTATTAGATATCATCCCTGGTGACGTTACAACTGTTAACTCTGGTTGGTCACGATGATCAGCTTGATGGACCAAAGTACAAATGCACGGTATCATTGGATTTTATACGAGCTGTGGCAAGGTATGCTTAAACATGTCAATTCTTGTTGCATAGAGTCTTTCACTAATTAATAATCTAATGCCTGTTTTTGCAATTTGTACTTGATGTGTTTTTAATTTTAGAAAGTCACATTTCATCCAAATATTTTAGCTAGCCGTGATGCTTTAAGAATTGCTTTCCAAAATCCAGAACTCCTCTTCTAGATCAAAAGGATTCTTAAATCCCCCCTTGCTAGAAATACTTCATGACATGCTTATAGTCCTTTATTAGCTAAAATACCCAGCAGTTGTTTTTTTTTCATTGTCATTTAGTTAACCGACTCTAGGGGCCAGATTTACTAAACTGCAGGAAAGGAAAAGTGGAGATGTTGCCTATAGCAACCAATCTGATTCTAGCTCTCATTTTCTTGTGTTTAATAGGAAAATGAGAGCTAGAATCAGATTGGTTGCTATGGGCAACATTTCCACTTTTCCTTCCTGCAACTTAGTAAATCTGGCCCCAGGACTTGTATACTAGGATTTGTTCTTTAGTTAAGTACTAGCAGAAGTACTCGGTGCTGCCCGGGCTTAAACCCCTGAGACCTCCCAGAGGGGAGAAATAGAGAGTTGACAGCTCTGATGTGTGTGTGCGTGTGTGTGTGTGTGGCCAGGATCCAACTGGACCTTGCGTTGGTTTCATCCCAATCGGCACAGGGGTGTCTGAATGCATAGACCGACAAACAAACAGACCAATTAATTTTATATATGAGATGACTCTACTTTGTAACACTGACTGTACTCAACCTCAAATACATATCCACATATCCACTCCCTACTTAATGGTTCTTAAGGTTTTCCCTTCCTTTTATTTTATTTACATTTTTTACAGTATATTAATGAACAGTTCTTGTACACTAACATTTATGTATTTTGATTAAACTAGAACACAGTTGAAAAGATTTTATATTTAATTATAGTGGCTTCATAATTTTGCAGAGATTTTTGGGTCACTGACTGGTCATTGTGGATGTTTTCTCATAAATGCTCCAGATGTAAGACTTCAGTAAATGTGTATATCATGTGCTTTTTTTCCTCTGCAGGACTGTGAGCTTTGACGTTGTAAGATACCTGTATGATTTTCTATGACGTGAAGATAAAGATCCTGTGATGGAAGAACATAAAACAATGAATAATGTTTACATAGGAATGTATGTGCATCAGAGTAAACTGCTTAATGTAATGTGCCAATAACCATTAATGGTAAATCCAGTCTGTAAGAAATGTTTTGTTTTCAAACTTTTCTCCTTTCAAAAATTATCAATTTAAAAAATATTTTGTAAGAAAATAAAATAAACATGCATTACATATGGAAATTTTTATTTATTACTTGGACTGATGCTTATATCGTAAAGAACTTCTATATTTTATCCCCCATTTTGAAAGGCTTCTATTACATCACAACAAGTTCAGGAGAGGATCTATAAATACAACATTTCAACATAACAAGTTTTAGAGATCCGCTGTATTTTAAATTGCCTTCATCTCTATATTTCAACGTCAAGATCTGTGTTAAGACTTTTTATGATTTATTCCAAAATCTAATCAAGGGTAATTCCTGGAACTCATTTATTAGAAGGGAGACCTGGACCCTGAACTCTTAAAAGAATGCTTTTATCCTAATATCAACTATCTTTTGTCCCAAGCAACAAACCTTGAAGCAATTCTGATTTAGCTGGCCCAGTTGTGACCAGTGTTTGGTCGGATTTTATATATGAATAATTAAGACTTTGGAGCACTATTTTAGACATGGTAGATCATACATAATATCAGCAGAAAATAACCTATTCTCACACAGTGGAAAGTTATTCATGATATATTTTATTGTATTTTAATATTGCTTTTTTGTTTTAGAAATGTGATTAAAGTGTTTATAGTTACTACTGAGGTTTCCTTGTCCTATTTAGCCCAGATTCAATTTATATACTATAAGGGCAATGTAGAATTTCTGCAATTAAGTCTTGCAGGGATATAAGTTGCAGATCATTGATATACAGTCACATTGTGCTAAAACTTCTACACATCTATGTACCCAAAATGTGTTACTGATCTGCCTGCAGCATGCCAATATTAATCATCTTCCAGAGATGTATATTAAAGATGACAAAGTGAAAATTACACCCGGACACTGAGTACTATAATTGCGTGGTAAATATGAATGTTGTATGTGCTTTGCACAATGTGTATGGTGTACTTGTTTAAATTTGTTACATTTATATATAACGGTGTTGTTGTTTTTTTTTTTATCTTAAAGCATGTATTTTAGGCAACTGTCTCAAAATGTAAATTGATTGTTATAATTTTTTTCTTGATGACCATGTTTTGTAGTTTTATTGAATTTTTGGAGCCTATAAGGGGGTTTTCAGTTGCTTGCTTTACCGTAGGGATGTCTTACAGTTTATGTGCTTAGCAGCTACGGTAGTGCATGCACTTCACATCTACATGCTGAATTGAGTATCCCCTTAAAATGCTGGCGTATCTGATGTTGGAAAGCTTTTGTGAAAGGTTGTGTACAAGAAAATGTGCTATTACCTTTTCAAACCTTTTGAAGCTTCAATGTTGTTTTTCAAGTGCCATTTATATAACTCCTTATTGCTGCATTAGAGCATGTTTTTCTTTCTACCGTGTCCAGAACTCTTCTAGTAACTTTACTATGTAATGGCACATAAGTGCTTGTGCTGTTATAGAGGTGATGAAGTTTGTACATTGGTAACACAAAAGGTAGAGTTCTGAAAGTGAGAGCTTATAGTCTAGTGATTGAGAGTAAAGCTCATACAGTTGAGGCTTGTGGCACGATTGTGTAGCAGAAAGTTTGGGAACTTTCTAAGTAAATAAATGTATTTTTTAAGTAGTTGGGTCTTAGTTATTTGTCAGAAATTCTTTAATTTTTATCTAATTACAGGGCTTGACAAATACTGGTCACCAGGTCGCCATGGAGACTAGTAATTGGGACCTGGTGACCTGAGTGCAGTGAAGAAGAAACCAGTGGTTTGCCCATGGGGTCATTGGTCAGATCATCCCGTGCCCTCCTTCACCACTGCTTGCCCACTGAAACAGAAGGGCAATACCGGCTTTCCCTGTAGTTTCAGCTGGCAAGGGATTAGTGGCTATGGGGGGACGTTCCCTGTGCATAAATTGCGGGTGGTTTCTCTCCCCGCGAGAGCTTTCGGTCAGACTATGGCAGGTAAGTAGACTGTGTGTGTGTGTGTGTGTGTGTGTGTGTACGTATATAATTTAAATTTTTTTGTACCCTGGTGGCTATGGGCCTGATTCAGACTTAAGAAGGTGCTTAAAATAAGAGGAAAGTCATTCCTGGGCTAAACCATGCTGATTGCAGGGGGAGTCAAGTTAATTGTATTTTTTGTTTGCAGAGATATATCTTTGAATTGCTTATTGTACACCGATGCTGACCAGCTTTACTATCACACTGTTATTTATACTTGGACTAGAAAACGCCACCTCTTAACTCTAATACTGTTTACAACAGATTAAATATGATTCTCTTGCAATCAACATGGTTTAGCCCAGGAGTGACTTTCCTTTCTTATTTTAAGCACCTTCTTAAGTCTGAATCAGGCCTTTAGTTTTGTTGTGGCAACTAGCTTTCACAGAAACGTATCGAGAGCCGATACAATAACTTACCTTTTTCAGACTTTTCTCCTTGCAAATGCTGTGTGGATTTGAAGTCTCCTCTTCACATGTTGGTTTCTAACGCAATGATTGGATGAGAAGCTGCACTATACTGACATGAAAGGTCACAGCATCTCTCTCCTGTCCTTGCCCAGCAAGGGAGAAGGCTGACATTCTTTCCCCATACAAACTCACAAGCACATACAGTGCCTGGACTTCAGGAAAAGGCGCGGGGAGAGAGGCCGAGCTACACTAGCACAGCCTCCGTCTCTGTAGCTCTCATTGTTACTCCAATGTTTAGTTTTGTTTTTTGTTTTGTCTTTAGTTTTTTTGACAAGCCATAAAAATGAAGGCCAAATGGGCATTTAAATAATAATCTTGGGCTGGATCCAGAACAACGTCTGTCGTCCATAATACGTCCGTCAGATGTTGAAAATAGCTACTGCGCATGCGTAGTAACTGATTTACGTAATCTATGTATCGATTCGTTACGTAGATTGTGTATATAGGCAGTAGCTGTTTTCAACATCTGATGGACGTATTATGGGCGACGGACATTGTTCTGGATCCAGCCCCTGATTACAATTTACAGGTAAGTTACGATATAACTTTCATATCGGATACTTTTTCTATTTATGTAAATAATAGCTCTGGTCCCCATTGAGGATATTGATATACTGCTTATTCGCCTTTATAGGCATTTCTGCTGTTGTTAATACATTCTTTTACATAGGTGTTTGTAGAATATGAAAATCTTGTTCTTTGCACCCAATTTTTTTAAGCACATTCGTATAGTATACAGTTGACCAAAAGAGGGCGTCCAAACATAACGCTCACCGTTTATCACCTTCTCCTGTTTAGAAAGCTTTCCTTATTCCATGTGATAAGTGTATTACAGCAGAAATATTATTTGAAATGACAGCCAATAAATAATGTTTAAGGAATAAGTAAGATTAACAAGTGCTAACTAAATATTCATAGATCTTTAAATATTATAAATACACACTGCTATGTTTCTGTGAATATGAGCTTTAGTCCAAATTTTTGACCTAAATAACAAGTGCAGTTAAAATGTTGCTGAGCAGTATATCTCTGATACCATATATTAGATACCAAATTGAAATAAGTAACCATTAGTGCAATTTATATACTGTTACTGTAGAGTGCATTAAATAAAACTAGTAAATGTTGAATAAGTAATAGACCTCGAATACTGTGTTCAATTCTGGAGGTAATACTCTAAGAAGAATATAAACACATTAAAGACTGCAAATAAGAAAAAAGGTGCATGGTCTGTATCACAAAGTATACTTAGACTATAGCTACTCAACATCTATGACCTGGAGCATAGAAGGGAGAGTGGGATATGGCAAGCTTTCAAATAAATCAAGTGCTTTAATCTGGTACAAGAGTGTGCCATTCTTCAAAGGAAAAAAGTGTTAAAACACAAGGGCATGCACTAAAACTGGAGGGCAGCAGCTTTAGAGGATGTGTGAGGAAATATTACTTTACTGAAAGGGCTAGTTGATAAGTGTAATTGTCTCTGATCAGAGGTGATAGATGCTAACAGCACAGAACAATTAAAATATGCTTGGGATACACATAAGGAGTTCTAAATCTTAAACATAATTGAGGTTTAAATAGGGTTTAGGGTTCACTGCATAGACCAAGGGCCAGATTTACTAAGCTTTGGTTTTGGAAAAGTGGAGATGTTGCCTGTAGCAACCAATCAGATTTTAGCTCTCACATTCTTTTTACAGAGAATGTCAGCTAAAATCTGATTGGTTGCTATGGGCAACATCTCCACTTTTCCGAACCCACAGCTTAGTAAATCTGGCCCTTACTGCCTGAACTGCTAGGCTTCTATATTTGGAATCAAATTATATGCCAGGAAAACCCCCTAGCTCTAGCATGTGTTTTACATATATGATTCATTGGGAATGTATGAACTAATATGGTAATTTGAGTGGCACCAAGCCAACTACAAATTTCATTTCTATCTTTGTATAATGTAGTATATAAACTATAAACGTGACAATATGTAGATGTGTGAATTTACCATTAACACTCTAACACTGGATTTCATGACAAACAATCCTGTGCTATAATGTGACAGAGGCAATTTATAGTGCAATTAAATGCATTTTAATCAACACTTAGGTAAAATAATCTGCTCCATATTTGAAACAATAAGAGTTTGTAGAAAAAGGAATTCATCAGGGTATTACATGACATTTGGGGTCTGTTTTAGAGTAGGGGGGGGGGGGTTAATCTGCAAATCTGCATTTTCCCTAAACCATTTTGCGTTGAAGGGAGAGGCAGTTTAGATGTTGTGACACAATTTGATTTTAGAGGTGACATTTTCCAGGATGCATTGAAAAAAATTAAAATTTGATGAATCGGGCCTTAATTTCCACAAGTTTTTAAGCATAAAATGTACTATATATACACACACTCTGCAGGACTGTAGCTTAGTAAACATTAAGACACATTGCACATCAGCAGTCGCCACATACATCCTAATACCAAGGTCATTTATATAACACCTTCAATATTCGTTTAGTGTCCAGAGAAATGTAACTAAAGGGTGAACGTGTTTGCTATACAATCTATATGTAGTTATTCTGAATGCAATTGATATCTTTTTGGTAATCTATAAAAACTTTGCCGCACACATTGGAAAACCTGTATTCCACCTTGTAAATAAATTGGATGTATAGAGTGCCTTGCTGCGTTAGTAAAGCTGCAATACTGCATTGTCTTCACCATATTTAGTACTAATTGTATATATTTTTCCATATATAGGAATTGTAAATCTAATGTTTACACTCAACTTCAGGGTTCTATTTATCAAAAGGCTAGACGCTGAAGCCATAAATTATGTGGAAATTGGAGATTGAAACTCCAATCCTGCTAAAGGCTATGGCATGTGGAAGCTTTCTCCAGCAAAGCTTGTTCATGTACATCCTATTAATCACGGGAAACCGCAAGGACTGCACAATTACTAATGTAGACACTTTAATGAAACCGGACATGTGCATTTGTGGTGCAATCTTGGTAGACCCTAAATTGGTAACATTTAGTCTAGATAAAATAGAATTGTGTATAGGAAAATAAAACAGTCCTTAAAACAGAGTGACAGAAGCACAGGGACATTTTTAGATATACATTTTTACCAATAAAGCTTCACAATTGCACCTAAACGTTTGTATGGTCCAACCATATAAACCATTCAACAATCAATCACAACATTTTCTATTACACAATGAACATCCCTATATGACCTTTATCTATAGAAGATTATCAGACTATGATAGTAAAGCAGAGTTATAAGGCCATGGTGGTAGATATATGGCAATAGTGGTAGAGCGATAACTAGCTAAGATGCCAGTTTAAGGTTGTGAGATAGAGTTGTGACTTTCATGGTAAAGCAGAGTATTAAGATTGTGACGGTTCAATCCTAATTCTATAGTGGGACGTTATGGTAAACTACAGTATTAATGTTCTGGTTGTAGACAAATAATGATGTGGTGGTATAGTTATACAGCCATAATGCAAGTTAAATAGTTTTCAATGTGATAGTTTTACAGGTATAATGGTAATGTAGAGTTATAAATTTGTGATGTTAGTCAATTGTAAAGAAAATGCATAAGTCTTTGTTGCTAAAGCAGAATTATATGCCTATAATGGTAAGTTGAGAGCTAGAAATCTATGCTGGTAAAACAGTAATAAAGCTGCTGATGGCAGAGTTGTACAGCAGAGTAATAGGGCTGTGGTGGTAGAGTTATACAGCTATGATGATACAACAGAGTAATAAGGCAGAGTTGTACAGAGGTGAATAAGGCTGTGTTGATGGTTTTGTAGTTATGATGGTAAAGAAGAGTAATAAGACTGATGGCAGAATAATAATGCTGTGGTGGTAGTTATACAGCTATGATGGTACATCAGAGTATAAGGCTGAGGTGATACAGTTGTACAGCAAAGTATAAGGCAGACACTAGAGTTATAAGTCTGTGCCGGTGAAGATAAATGGCTGTGCTAGTAGTTGTACAGCAGATATAAGGCTGTAATAGTAGAAGCTCTGTACAGTCACATGTAATAGGTGCATCCCCTGTGAGTGTCATGTCAGTACTGGCAGGATGCAGAGGATATGGCTGTGGTTAGAGGAGGAGGAGGCGGCGCCCTCTCAGGAGGTGGAGGAGGGGATCCAGTTGTTGGAGGGTGGTTTGGTTGGTAGGAGGAGGATCCCGGGATAAACAAGCCTGACTCTGCTGCTGGATGAGGGAACATGGCGGCTCTGCATCTGCTCTTCCCCAGGGAACCCCGACAAGCGCTACCCACCCTACTGTATTAACCGGTAAGCTCGAGCCCGGTTCTCGGTCATACCGCGGGATGCGGCTCCGGTGCTGCGGCGTCTGCTCCTCCCCGCTCTGTGAGAGGGGGACAGGGCAGCAGTAGCCCCCACCTCCTGCCCGGCGACAGGGGCACATGGAGGGGCGGCGGCTGTGCTGTGTGCACACCGGGGCAGCGTGTTGTTGTCGCTGCAGTCGTGCAGTGTGCGGCCATAGTCGTGTGTGTGTGTGTGAAGTTGTGTGGCTGTTGTAGTGTTAGTGCAGCTGGCTGGCTATATCGGTAACTGCAAATGCTGCACGTATGTTGATACACATTGTAGGTGGATCATAGAATGTGGCAGTGGATTTTGTTGTGTACAATGTAAATACCATAGTTTTGTTTAGAGGAACTTGTAATAGTGACATAATAAGTTGTGAACTTGGACTTGCCTGTGATTCTTGTAACAGTTACCGCCCTGAGCCATGACCTAATGATGTGCTGCTTTGTGTGTGTGTGTGTGTATGTGTATGTTTACATGTATGTCATTATTTACATGGTAAATGCACATTGGGATTTAGAACATAATCTTGGTTTGTGTGCTCCAGAAAAAAGAGGATCTTTCTGAACAACACAAACTGTACAAATTAAGTCAACGTCAATATAGAAAGTTTTATGTATGATTAAAATAGGTCAGGCCTTGTGTAATGTCAGGATGAATGTACACCTGCCTTTTAGCTGGTGAGATATAGACTGACATTATGTTAAAGTTTAGTTGGTATTTTTTGGTTCACTCTAATGGTTTTGAGTTTGGTTTCTGTGGTCAGTTTAATGATGTTAGCATGTTTTTGTACTACATTACATTTTTTTTTAAATAGAACTTTCTATTAAAAAAAAAAAATCCAACCTTTTACCCAGCAAATTGTCATGGTGCATTTTCAAATGTAATTTTTGTAAACCCACAAGTGACAGTTCTTAGGAAACGGATTCCCTTGGTATTTGTGGTAGCATATACAGAGCTACATAATGTAGTGAAAGAATATTCTGGCAGTCCATCTACTTAAATATAAATTGTTTATAAAAAAAAAAAAAAATACCACAACAGTGTTATTTTTCAAATATTCCCTTGTGAACAGGACATCAGTAATATTAACCATGAGTTATGTGGTTGACTTATTAGAAAATGACAGCCACTTCCACAATGCCACTATGTGTTAATGGGGGAGAAAAATCTACCGACCCATAACTTGAAGTGGAAATTTAAATAATTAGAAAACTCTGTTTTCTTTTCAATTATACTATGTTGTAGCACTATGTTAAAATATTACCTGGAAGGGATTTCACATCAACTGCTCAATTAACCCAAAAAAATAAATTTCAGTATATTCCCCTATGAGAAGGCTGTCAAAGTTATGATGATTTAAATATATTGTCAGTCATCAACTCGGCAAAAAAAAATAAAAAATTGCTGTGATTTTGCATGAATTGTATGAGGAAGTACACACACACACGCACGCACGCACACACTCTCTAGTCTGGTGTTTACCTGTTTTTCAATGCTCTCTATTTATATTAGACTGTTGTCTTAGGTGTTAACTTTCATGGTGAAACACTTACTTAAATGTGTTTACATTCCCTTATTCCATATAAGGAGATTTCAGTTGGTATACAGTGATAAACCCCTAGGACACATTGGTATGTATATTCATTTTGCTCTCTGTGTCCCAGTTTTCTTTGAACAGTGTTGTTTTTTAAACTAGAAATCTATATTTAACTCAGAATGCTGATGTTATTAGAGTTCAGACCTCTGATTTGATATGGCTGTTGTCTTAATTCAGGTTGAAACCTTTAATAGTTTTACCCTATTTGGATATTTAAAAAAAAAAAAAAAAAAAAATCAATATATTTTGGGGGAGGCAAAAAAATATCAATATATCTTGGTGGAGCAGAAGACACCAGAAGTGCACACATTTTCTTTTAACTATGGTCCTATTTGTTATAGGCCACAATATTTTTTTTGTGTTTTCCATGGTTTGTGTTTTGTTAATTTTACTGCAATAACTGTTTACAAAAAAAAATAAAACGTAAACACACAAAATGCTTGTTCTTAGTGGTGTAACAAGCTTATACTATGTGGTCTGTTTCATGTGCTTAAGTATCAGCATGTAGCTTCCAGGCAAGGAGACTCCACCTCCAGAGAACAGGGAATGTTTTTAAAGCAAGTGATTGCACCTCCAATCTGTAAGGACCATGTCCCATTCAGTAAGTGGGGCAACATCCTTTAATCAGCAGAGGGAAATAAATTAAGATGTACATAGCTACAGTGGATAAGGCACATAAACAAGCAGATGTTTCATGCACTAAAGCTTTTAATCATCCAAGTTGTGCTGTCCCAATGTTTCTGTCTTGTTGTTACCTATAGTCCCTATGAGGTCCACAGCCTGTACACATTTAGAGAAGAGAAATGCTGGACACACTGAGTCATTGATGGTTCATATTTGTCAGCTTGTATGCAAACTCTTGTGTAGAACAAAAGATGTAGTTTGTGTTTTTATCATGACCAGGGTTGTGTAGTTGGGGACACAAAGCCATGACGTGAATTTAAAGTACACCGGTCATTGCTGTGTTGCAACGCCAATGTTTTCTGTGCTGCAGCACATTGTCAGTCATTTCAGATGTTTATGATCCAGAAATACATCACATTTTGCTTTGGAGTCCTACTATTGTAAGATTGTGCCTTTTGAACTGTCACCATGTTTTAGGCCCCACTTTTTTTTTCTGCAGCCATTCAATGTATTATTTTAGTGTATCAATATTTAAATAAATGTAATAGAATTTTTAGTTCATTTTCTATTTCTTTTTATTTCTTGTCCTTCAAAACCACTTCTTTTCTTGTCCATCATTGTTTGGTTTAACCCTTAAATGCCTTTAGGGTGTTTGCGATTTTGAAGTCCGTCAATATGAAATTGACAGCAGCTGCTTTCGTTGCTCATGTTAGTTGGCCCCAAGGTGCCGTGTAAATATTCAACAAGCGCTGCCATGCTTTTTTTTTTTTTCCTCCTTCATAAACTTCTGCCCCAGGCCCCCCAAGCATCTGACATTAAATAGGTTTGTAACATAATTTTCACTTCAGCACCTAAAAATGAGAAGGGCTGAAACAGAGAACAGAGAGATCAAGTTACAGGCACTATCCGTGTTGAACAGCTTGACATTGTGGCTGGGCCTAATGTGTACACCAGGCAGATCTTTGTGGAGAACGGGGATGTGATTTTTGTGCCATTCCTGAGAACTGTACACTGTGATGTCATTCCTTTTACCAGCTGGCCAAATGCTGTGTTACTGCAAGTGTGTCTGTGTGGGTGTAGTGGTATACTTAGATGGCTGAATGCTTTGCAATGAATAAATATTTCATGAAGAGCTTTTCTGTAGGTAACCCGTGGTTCTTCAGATGAAGCAGAACTAAAAGTCCCAGCATGACCTACTTTTGCTAGCAGGGCATTTAGGTATTTGTAAAACCATGGCCTTTGTTACACTTTCACATCTCGCAGTGATCATGGTATTATTCCTAAAAACTATTTTTTTTATCTGCTTGTAAGTCAGTAACTGTAATCTGGTCACACAGCGATTTTTGGGGTTTCATTTTGTAGTGGAATTTATTGGCTATTACTTTCTCTCCTAAAACAATGAAAACTGTATTTTTTTACAAAATTTCTATAGAAAACAGTGTCTCTTATGGAGACTGGATAAAAATAGCATTTCTTTAAAAATAAATCTGTCACAACGATACATTGCACTACCCCTTAATAGCTTTCTGTAGGTAAGTCAAAATCAATAACGCCTGGCATGATGGCCTGTCAGTAGATGGTTTCCACATGTTAAACTGTTTTTTTTTTTGTTTTTTTTTTAATTTGTTTTTTTGTCGGGGGTGTGTGAAACTTGGACTAACTATCTACTTATTATTGGTGGCAAATGGAACTTTGGATAATATTTCCCTCAGTCTTAGTGCAGGTTTAACCTTATACCTGCAGAGACATAACTGTTTATATGAAAGATATGAAGAGGAAAATTAGTGTTGCCTGTAGCACCAATCAGATCTTGCCTATCGTTTAATACATAAATGTTATCTAGGATGTTATTGGTTGCTATGGGAAAGCCTCCACTAAATATACCTCTCCTAGTGTCCTTTTACATGCATTACTGTGCTCCTGAGAAATGTGTGTGGGCTTGGAAGCCATGTTGTAGATGTTGCTCCTATTTTGGAAACTAGATAACTTGTATTTTTTTTATGTGTCTAACAATAAGTAACCCTAAATACTTTCTCATGGACATTCAGTCATGGGTACAATTCCATCCTATTTTTTTGTTTTTGTTTTGCAGGGTTCATCAATTGTACATTAAAAATAAGTAGATTTCTCAATCTCCCATTGGCATATGTATGGGAAGGTAACATTAAATGAGGCCATTTTGTTGGTAAATAAAATAAAGCATATGTTAGCTTTTCTGTTTGTACTCCCTCCTTCATACCACTCTTCAAGAAACTGATTAAACGGACTTCTGTGCAGCAGTTTGTGCCCAGCCCATTACAGAATTCCTTTGTATGTGTGAACACCTGCTTGAGATTCAGTAGTAGGAGTTCTTGGGTCAGATTTACTAACCTGCGGGTTTGGAAAAGTGGAGATGTTGTCCATAGCAACCAGTCAGATTCTAGCTGTAGTATGTAATAGGAAAGTAAGAGCATTTGTTTGGTTGCTATGGGCAACATCTCCATTTTTCGAAACCCGTAGCTTAGTAAATCTGGCCCATGGTGTGGTATAATGGCCATTAGTGACCTTAGGGAAGCTGGAAATTGTAGCATCCAGAAGAAATGCTTTTATTTTGTTATTTTAGCTAAATATATGTCTTTAAAAACCTCACCTCATTTGATTTTCATAACTTTGTTTATTACCCCAATGTTTTTACCAACATAATGAGTACTACACATGTAATTTACTTAAAAGATACTTTAAACATTGAGTGTAAAAGTACAATGGTCTTTTGGCAGTACATATATAGCTTCTGTTATGTCAGGATATAACATTTGTTATAGTACTATTGTTTTTGTTTCTATTCCATAACTTATATAATTAATCAGGGCTTGTATATTTGGTGTGTGTATTTCACGGTCTATGGGTTTTGGGATTTTGCTTTAGGGTTTGGGGTTTGAAACAGAAAGATTTGGCTTTTGATATAACTCTTGCTCGTTAGCTGGGCAATGTAATTAACTCAAAGGATGTCATTGGAACCAGAGATGGAAAATAAATGAGGTTTATTGAACAGGCTGAACACAGGATGAACATTGGTAGCAGGGTTGCACAGTGATCCGTTCAGCAGATAACATAGCATGGTAGCACAGTAGTCAGTTCACCAGAGGAGTACTGAAATGCTTGAACCAACTTGGTATATGCCGAGTATCTGAATGATATAGGATTTCTGTGTTGGCACTAGAGCTGCAGGAGGTACAAAGAATAGCAGAGCAGTCCAGGATCACTGCAGTGGCACTTGTAAGCGGCAAATGGCACAGGAGACACTGGAGACACAATGATAGTAGAGGTCTACAGAATCACTGCAGTGGAACTTGTAGGCAGCAAGTGGCACAGGAGACACGATGATAGCAGAGGTTCAGGAGTTCACTGGAGTACTGCGAAGGTACGGTGATAAACTGGAAACCACAAGAACACTGAGAAGACACAAGGACCAGTTATTTAATGCAACAGCATGTATTGCACTGGCACAGGTGAGCTTGTGCTGCAGGTTTAAATAGGAAGCACTGAGCTTCCATTAGAAAGGACGAGCATCTGTCAAAAGTAAAGCAAGTGATAAGAGAGCCAGCAGACAGCAAACAGGGGCATTAATCAACAAGGAGAGACTGAAGCTTGTGGAACTCTGGTTCACCTACAATGCAGGAAACACAGGGGATTGCAGGCTTTCCTAGGCCGCGATGGAGGACAACAGCCAGTGCGGCTTCAAAGGATTAGCAAATAACCACTCAACAGCTAACAGTTCATCTTTCTATCAGGTTTCTAGGTAAGCCAGATCTGCTGTATGGGAAATATAGACATTGATCTCTATGGTAAAGGCATTGGCTGGACCTGCTGGAATAATGCTTGTGCTATTTATAGTGTATCTTGATTTTCAGAAAGTACGAGTTACCACAGAGATTATCCAAATAACAGGTGCTTGGGCGCAGTGCTTTGCGCTGCACAGTATATGTAGTTGTTGTGCCTGGTGTGAATGAGCCCTAATAAACCTGTCTGTTGCCTTATTAAAGAAAATGTCGCTTATGAGGAAATAATGTTTTGTTATTATTTTCAGCAAAATCACTAAACAGTCTGTAAATAATATTTCCTGTTACTGATATTATCAGTGAGTATAGCAAACACATCTTGTGCGTTCAAGTACTTCAACAATAAGAAACAACTGTGGTCTCTACACGTGGTCTGTCTGAGGGCTTGTGCATTGCTGAGTGAAATCTTAGGATTTTTTCCTCTAGTTTTCTTATAAATAGATTTGCATTGAATTTACTGTAAATATGCTTAAACTGGGACACAAATAATGAGATACACACACACACACACACACACACACACACACACACACACACACACACACACACACACACACACACACACAAACATACACACACACACACAAAACCATACTGCAAATATTGTTGTGTATGTACTGCATACTGATTGATGACCATATTACAAGTTAAAACAAATGTAATCATTTAATATAAGATAAGGTATATGTTTTGAGGGGGATAAAAAAGGTGTATATGACTGAGTAACAAATTTATGGTACAAAAAAATATTTTTCACACAGACACACACACACACAGACACACACACACACACACACACACACACAGACACACCCCTAGATATGGAAATAAACCTTGTATACAATCTGAACAAAACATCTTTTTTTTATATTCCCATGTGTAGAAAGAACACCTGCCTTGTTTCTATATGATACCAACATCTGCCGCAGTGTATGTTCATTATTTCTGCCTGTACAGTATTGTGGAAGTGCTTTATATCTTACATGTCTTGTGAGATAGGATGGTAGGGAAGTAATGATACATAATAATACATGGTGATGTTTCCGGGTCTTTCTACCTGCTTTAGCACATCTGTCTGTAATAATTGCACCCCCCTACTCTTTGCAACAAATTAAATAAAACTTAATGTATTTTGCTGTGCTAATATAACATTTTGCTTTAGGAACAATTACTTTCATGTTGCCAGATATTCCAGTATAATGTTAATTTTGTTTGGGGGTTAATCATTTTTATATGGTTATAATTTTTCAAAGTAGCTTTTTAAATATTTAGCTTTTTAAGAAAGCTTATTCCTTTGCACATAAGGTAACACCTGTATTCAGTTTTGTTGGTTGGTTTATGTTAGTGCATTTTTCACCACTGTCATTTTTTTATTGCAGTTTTGACAGGCTCTTTTGGTACTAGTCAGCCCTAGTTGTGGTTGCTGTTACGAACGACTGGCTAGCAACAATGATACAGCCACTAGCTTAATTGGCGATTCATACAGCCGCCAGCTGAATCGCAGCTGTATCAATGCTTGGCAAATACAAAATTGTAATGGGTGCCTATTTTGACATGTTCCCATTGGCCACAGGCTGTGGTGGGCTGAGGGTAGAGCTTAAGAAGGGAGGGGCAGGTTAGGGCTGAAGGGGGGTAGGTTATGCTCTGGGAAATAGTGTTAAGATAAGACTTGCTGTCGCTGTAACAATCTTCACGACTCTGAGAGTTGCAGCACCACCATTCTCGAAAATGGAGACTGCCGGCAATTGGCATTCAACTGCTGTGCGATGGTCTGTTGCAAAACAGACCATCATATATGCAAATCAAACTCCATCAGCCCATAGTTTCATACATTGCTACATTTAACGATACCCAAAAATGTTATATTTAATTGTATATTTTTATAATGCACAGTCACAATGCATATGTATAGTATGATTTGAAATGTTTTTATTTATTTATACCCCGTTCACACTGAGCCAAAAACCTGTGATATTTCTTCTGGGGCAAGCCATGACAACCTTGGTCAATGCTCAGTGTGAAAGGGTCTGACTGCTTCTACCTGGGTCTAATTAGGAGTTAGGCATGGGGCAATAGGAGGGTTATTCCCAGGTCCGACCCAGGTAGTCTCCAGTATGAATGGTGAGACCCAGGTTTTTTGTTTTTTTTTATCTGTGTCTAACAGAAGGAAAGGGTTTGGGGGGGATGGTTAGGGACATGAGTCATCAAATTGATGACTCATACTTATTGCCAGGGAAGACCCGGGATATTGCCCAATGTGAACGGCATAAAAAAATAAAGGGGTGCAGAGCTGGGACCATAACCCAGGTTTTTTCAGGGGCAGCAATGTGAAAGTAGTATTACTTGTCCATCCACTGGTTTTGGCTTTGTCTGAATTGGCAGAATTTTACTCTCCTCCCACATACCATCACCTATATTAAGCTGGCTATTCAAATCCAAATGTTCCTTGACTTGGAATGCTAGATCTGAAAAACATGCTTTATATTCAGAAGAAAGCACATTTCTGTTTTCTGTTTTTTAAGGAACCTAAGGTAAACCTAAAGTTTTCATTGTACTAACCTGTGCCATTAAAGGCTGAAATACTTTGCGATAAATGTGTGCATATGTGCATGATTCTTTTTCCCTTGTTCAGCGCCCATGTGATAAACGACTGAGGCCCTTGTTAGCTATAAGTGATTGACAGTGACCATTACACAGTGCTGAAGAGTGGCTCATTCACACGCCCCAGCATTCTCTCACCACACACTTTGTTCTCTGCCTTTTGAAATGGGGCATGCTTGGAGATTTGAATTCAAGTGAGCAGACTGTTCACCTGATAAATATTATAATTTAATTCTTTTGCCAGGGAGCCCAGAGTTTATTTTCACACTACACAGAAATGAGGGGCCTACACACAAATTTTCTCCTGAAAATGTGATTTATCAGCAAATAAAAATGTAGCTTTTAATCAATCCATGTTTAAAATGTTGTGCATGCTATCTTGTTTGTTTTAGACTTTAATCTATTTACAAATATTAATAGTAGTCTGATGCTGAGTGGGATATAAAAAAAAAATCAAATGGGAATAAAAGTATTATCTTATATGTTGAGATGAAGTTATTTCTAGATTGTGCCAGATTTTAGCCAGACAACAAATGTACAACCATGTTATAATAATAATAATAATAATAATAATAATAATTAATAAAAAAATCACACATTCAAACTCCTGTCTATTGAGTATGGGGTCAGCCTAGGTTTGCAATTACAAGAACATACCCTTACTTTACTGCCAGCATTGGTGTGCCCAAACTTTACATAGTGACAAAGGCAAGCAGGTGTCCCCATGTGTATGAATATTTTTAAATAGAGTTTTAAGGTCTAAAAAGCAGGGTTATTGTTGTTCACAGCTGAATGTGGCAATAAACTCCTCAAACTTGAACTGCAAAACTTGTTAATTGCTGCAAAACTAGTTCTTTTCATGTAAGAATTGCCAAACAGATCCCTTATGCTTGACATAGGATTATACAACGAAAAGCTGCTTTTTATACCAATAAAACTGTAACTGTTTTCATGGTTGTATCAGTTGGTGTATGGCTACATAAATACAAAATGTATTCAGCACAATCTTGGAATATTTAATATTAGTCATCAAATAAAAATGTATAATTGTATTAAAAAAAACAATAGGAATGTTATCAGCTTTGTACATTTTGACTTGATATGTATGTATATAT